>CM014091.1:23865142-24047267 GCA_004119915.2 Collichthys lucidus
TGGGGGCAGTTGGCAGTGTGAGGTGTATGAGAGAGAGAGAGACAGAGAGAGAGAGAGAGAGAGAGATAGGGAGACGAGAGGAGAGAGAGACTGGAGAGAGAGATGAGAGGAGAGGGAGAGGGAGAGAGAGAGAGGAGAGAGAGAGAGAGGAGAGGGAGAGAGGAGAGAGAGAGAGGAGAGAGAGAGGAGAGAGAGAGAGAGAGAGAGAGAGATGATGATGCATGCAAGTGCATAGTAGGAACAATAAACACAGCTTGAAGCCTTAAACTCTGAATCACAGGCTGTTATGCCACTTTTAACACATATTAGAGCATAAACACAGCTGACACCTTGTCAAAGTTGAAGGAATTCTACTAATTTGAGTCTACTAACATGTTCAGTTAAGTGGATAAAGTACAATATTATCATAAAAATATATATTAGTGTGTACACCAATACAGAAACTATTCATCTGATCTCCAGAAGGAGGTTTGCCTGGTTCACACTTGCCGGCTGAGTTATTCCTTCTTCTCCTCTTTGTAACTGAACTTTCACAACTTTTCCTGGACGTTTTAATTTCCCACCCCGGCCCCGTCCGCCATATGAATCCCCAACTACTGCTCCTGATGCTCCAGGTGTTTGGAATAAAAAGACATCTTAACCTGCAGCTGTGGTGGCGAATGTGCCAACGACGGAGCAGAGAGGAGATCGGCTGGAGCCTAATAAATAACCCTCTTCAAGCTATTTTGCAGTACAGGGGATCGTTTACAACGAAAAAAAAAATGTAATCTGGGCTGTGGTGCAAAGCATTTTTACAGATGGAAAATAAGTTACTGTTGTGGTCAAAATGAGAGTCCAGGTTTTATTATTACTACGTGGAAAGACGTCAGACATTTCAGTTTCTGTTTCACTGTCGCCTTCAAATTCTTCACAAATCAAGGCGAGGAAAGACAAGTTTAGTTGTATAACACCTCTCAACAACAAAGTGCTCCACACATACGACATAAAAAAGTTATTGACGAATAAAAAAATAAGCACAAGGCGATATAAAGTTTTTACTGTAAAGAAAACACACGTTACAATGTGAACAGAACAGAAACGTTTCTGTGAAGAGTTGGAGCAGGCCATGAGTTTTCTGGGAATTTGTTTCAAATATGTCTCTATACTCACTTCTGACTCTGAGGACTGTAAGAAAACCGAAGAGGTCTGTACAGTTCATAATGTTTGAGCAGATCAGAAATGTATTTTGGCTCTAAGCTGTTCAGTGGTTTTGCAACGCAGCAGTAATATTTTAAAAAGCAATATGACGCACACACGGGAAGCCGGTGTAAAAATCTGACACTGTTTTGTTCATCGTGGGGAGCAGCTAGCTATTAGAGAGGCCTGTAAAGACACAAGCTGAATGCTGAGTCCTTTCATTCTTGATATATTCTCAAAAAGATTGTGTGCCAATTTTGTCATTGTCCTAATGTGGAGTTTTGGGTCTGACTCACCAGGATTTTCTACCTTAGAAGCAAAAGTGCCCTGACTTTTATTTTTCTTCTTAGGCTCCACCAAGCAATATTTCTGTTTAACTGAGGGGAATTTGAACACCCGATCACTGATTTGAAAGACTGTGGTGTCAGATGAATAATTACAAGATAAAAAACACAAATCAAACACACAACAAAGGGCAGTGTTTAGAGTGCTGCCAGAGTCAAAGGGGCTCTTTGGGTATCTGAATTCAATTAACACAGGAAGAGATGGTATGTGTAATATTCAGGCTTCTGAACCCGGTTCCTTTATCCATGTTATTTCAGTGTACTTCACACAGAGCACTGTGCGCGCCACTTCCAGAAAAAATAAAATGATATAGCTTTGCTGCCACATTTTTCAAATACATTCATTTTCTCAGGGGGAAATGATAGCCTGTCGGGGATTTCCACCGCCGCCGCTGCCTTTTTAAAAGAGCTTGTGTGCGAAAAAGGCAGAGCCCGTTTTTTTTTTTAAAAAGGCAGGCGAAAAGAGCAGGTCTTAATTTTCTAAATCCAAACACAGCCAAAGTACACACACCCTGCGCGCGTGTGCGTAATTCATGCTGTAATCTATTTCTGCCAAAATGTGAAATGATTCTCAAACATCCAAGACAGTGTGCGCTCCTTATGAATAATACACGTGACGCGGCTTGATGGATGTAACGGAAGTATTAACATCTCTGTGATGTTAGCAGAGTTTTGACATATTTCATTACGTCTTCAGATAAAGCAGAACATAAACACACCACTGGTGGAAAGTAACTAAGTACATTTACTCAAGTATGCTACTTAAAGGAGCAGATTTAGTGGCGTCTTTTAACCCCTGATAAAACACCTTTGACTTAATTAAGTGCGAAGAGAAACTAGGGTGGCTGTGAAACATGCAAGCCTATGATCTGGGCTACTGTATAAAACAGATACTATATTCCATGTCTGACATATTCTATAAATAGAGCCCCTTAAATCTTAAACACTGGACATTTAAAGGCCCAGGCAATATTAAATATTTTAGAAGTGAAAAGTCCCTAAATTCCTTCATAGCAGAACGTAGCAGAAATGTGTTTTTCCTTCTTTCCTACCCCATTAATCATCTCACGACTCCTCGGATTTATGTTTGGAGGAGGTTTGGACCCCTGAATTGGCAACCATTGGACTTAACTGTGTGTTATTAAGTTCAAGTTACTTGTAGGTTTAAACAGATCCTACAGTAAAATGCTTCTAATGCTAATGAATGTATTATGTAATATATAGTAATATGCAAGTCAAGGACATGTACAAGTATATTGGTTATTTTTCATTGTGCGTTATTGATCTGATCTTCCGCCTAACACTGCTTAGAGACTCTAAGCTGAGAGAATCCAGACTGATCGGTAGCTAACCGAAGATCCTGAAATGACTGACAGCAACCACATGACCAAAACCCAGTCCTACTGAGTAAGAGCCACTAGGTATTAGACACAATTACTGCAACTTCAAACATAGTCTCTGCTGACGACAGACCTCTGGAGACTTCCTACCGTTACAGCACACACACAAAAATATAGAACCGTAAAGCAAACGAGCAGCTAGGATGGGACTGATCCCAAACCAAACCCTCTAAGGAATTCACATCTGGGCCAGTACGAAGCCAGAGTTTGGTCCAGACTTGTTTCTTCTCCGTGGGTGCCTGGCACCACTGGGGAAATCCTGGTTTGTTTTTTTAGTGAGTGGCACTCCACCCATGCCTCATTGGGGTTGAAGACACAACCGCAAGAATTACACCCTATATGAATGTTTGTCACCCAGTGTCTACTATAAGAACCACCGTGCACCCACTTCACCCCGACTGAGCGAGAATAGACCTGAGCTTTCAGTCAAGCATTACCCTGGGAAGCCTGTAATGACTACCTCCGGCTCTATTTGGCTTTCTGTGGGAAGAGTGATGGCTCAGAGAAAAACTGAAACAACAGTGGGAACAAAAAAAAAAAAAAACAAAAAAAAGAAGAAAGATCTGTATGACTGTTGTAGGTGGGTTTGTGTTTTCTATTCTTGAATTTCACTTTTTTTGTCTCATGCAACAAAGCCAGTGAATGTGGTGGTGCGGCTGTCAGCGCACATAGTCACGGTGCACTAGTTTCTAATCAAACGTCTGAAAGTATGCATCCTCCAACAAAGGATCAAATAATAACCTAAATTAAAGTTTGACACACTTTACGAGGCTTGAATTAAAAGTTTTATGTTCTTACCAACACTTTCACTTTCAATTACTATTTTTTTGTTTTTTCAAATTCAAGCTGTGGAGTTGTAAAAGTTTAAAATTTTTTTTCTTCATGATCATCCATCTGTAGCCTGCAGACTTGCTGCAGACAGGTATTCATTTATTTCAGTGTGTGTATTCATAATTGGAGCAGCATGGAGTTGTAAGTGCAAGTTGATTTGAAATGTTTTCACTGCTAATTGATATTATATATCATTCTGTGCCCTGAAACATCAGAAAATATTAAAATAAATCTGGTCTTAAAGCAATAACACACAAGATGGAGTGCTTGAATATCAGCATGATGATGTGATTTGGTCATAGGCACAAGTGCCAAAGGAAAGAAAAGGCCAGTTACTTCTGTATATTGTGCAGCCACTGAAACAAGAAGCCGGCCTGTTGTCTGACAGTTGCTTTAATGGAGATATCAGTCTTTTTCTCAATGACTACAAAATTAAACATGTTAAAGGTAAGTGCGCTGTATTCAGCACCAAAAAAGAAGGCGTTTCTTTGGAAAGCGTCGGCTAGAAATCTTTAAAATGGTTTGCCATGGGGCGGTTGGTAGCGCAGTGGGTTAAGCGGCCACCCCATGTGTGGAGGCTATAGTCCTCGCTGCA
Organism: Collichthys lucidus; assembly: GCA_004119915.2. Lineage (NCBI taxonomy): Eukaryota > Metazoa > Chordata > Actinopteri > Sciaenidae > Collichthys > Collichthys lucidus. The sequence continues at coordinate 23,869,489 of CM014091.1, forward strand.
GCTGGCCCTGGTTCGAATCCTGCATCGGACGGCTAATTTACTGCGTGTCACTTCCTCTCTCTGCTTCCTGTCTATCTTCAGCTGTACTATCAATAAAGACATAAAAGGCCCAAAAAAATAATATTTAAAAAAAAAATGGTTTGCCATTCTCGAGAACGGGAGCTTGCCACAAGTTCTTGTGGTCTTCTCGAGTTCTGGAGTTCTGGAACTGTGGAAGAAACCCAAAATGTAAAGTTTGGACAAAAAAGTTTATCTTTATGTTATATTGACGCCAAATTGACAAAATGGAATGTGGTGTACCTCAGATTTTGGACAACAATGGACGTCCATGACAGAGGAATAAGCTAAATCATGTATCATGGATACACAGACACTACTTGTTGGTCGTATCATTCATTGTTGGTTTGGGGTTTTTTTTCTGAAACCTGTTGACAACGAGAAAAATCTAGAATAATGTTAATCCTTGTAGTTGCAACTCAGTTAAATCCTTTAAATTCATGCAGCTTGAAGTCAATGGGCTGAAATGTGAAAAACCACCTGTAGGCTCTGTTAACATAACCAAAACTAAAGATATAATGGAAAAAAAAAAAACAGTGTGTTAAATATTGGAAAGGTGTGTTTCTTTAGCTTTGAATTTAGCTTTTCATTTATTCAAGCAGCAGACAGTTGCAATATGGTGTAATCTGTGACTTGCAAACAGGAAATCATAAAGTCCTCACTAAACACAACTGCTCTAAGTGAAAGAGACGCACCAAGTGCACCAAGTCTTTCTCACTTAACCAATCTGCTTCATCCTGCGCTTTGATGTGTGTTTCGGAGATTAGACGCAGCTCTGAAGTTTGACTCTTTGATTGGAGAAAATATTTACAGCACGCGCGCGCACAAAGAAAAAGATGCGTCTCAACCTCCCACACCAAAGCTCGCTTTGGAGGGGCAGCGAGAGGAAATCCAAGGGCTGTTTGCCACCAACAGATACGAGATGAAGGAGTGGGAGGCTTTCGAGAGGAGGAGGAGGATGTGAGAGTCAGAATTTATTCAACATTTTGGTAAATCTGGTATCTTTACTCATCACGGTGAGAATAAAGCTTTGTGGTTTTCTCAGCACAATAACTGGTGGGCTTTTATTTTTCCTCCACATTCTCATATGTCAAGTAAAATCACTTGATTTCTGTAAATGATTCAACAGTTTAAAACGCCCACGCGACCGATGCCAAAACGGCTGAAAATCCGCCTGAATATGTTCAGCTGGCGTTGAAGCGTAAAAAGAGAAGTTCCACACTTCTTAAAGGTGCTGAAATCAGTGGGGAAGAAAATCAAGTAAAGAACAAAATCTCCTCTGGGTTCTGGTCAACAGCTGTCTGGGACTAAATATGCCACAAATGTAAAAAATAAATAAATAAAAAAATGCAGTCAGCTGCTTTTCGGAGAAATTTTATTGTTTGTGGGGAAGGCCCCTGGAGTCTTTTTTCGAGAAGGTCCTAACATGACATTTCACAACTTATTCTGTGATGCAGATGGTTCGTGAACAAAAACATATGGGCGAGTATTTTTTCTACAGAAAAGTAAGATTGCAATAAAAAGAAATTATTGTGGCACTAAACCGGAGATATATACCAAGACTAAGTGTTTACAGGCATGATAGCTGCTGTGAGGCTATAATTAGACACAGTGGTGCTTTAAGCTAAAGACTTGCTTTCCAAATTTGTAGTACAATAGTAACAAAAGTAAAAGTACTCACTATGCAGAATGATCCATTTCAGAATAATGCATTATCTTAATCTATAGTATTAGATGATCATTTATTTAGTTGATTATATTTTGCATCATTGACCTGGTAATGCGAAGTGAAGTTATCAAGATGAGTATCACATGAGTACAAAATACTTCTCTCTGAAATTTAGTGCAGCAAATGTATAAAGTAGTAGAAAATGAAACAGTACAAGTACCTTAACATTAAGTACAGTTGGTAAATGTACTTTTCAACACTGCATCCAGGTGTTTGTTTACCATGTCTATGTTGTATCTCAGTTTGGCATGGCAGCATCTATTTGCTAATTAGCACTAAACACACATGCTGTGTGTCAATTTAAATACTTCTGTACACTATGTAGTACACTGTGTACACTATGTACCTCCTGCCATAGTCTGCCAATCTCAGCATGGTAGTGTTGTCTCAGTTCGAACACGGCTGTTGTGCACTTACTGCAAACGGCAATTGCAACATTTTACTGCTTGCTTCTTCTTCTCCTTCTTCTTTGCCAAATTGCAACCTGGTGGAGCATTACGGCCAACATTCGACTGCCAAAATAAAAACCCAAAACACATGTACAATAACGCCTGTACGTTTGTTTGTATGTTGCAGTGTTCACAGCAAGCATTCGTGCTCCAGCGGCTTCCTCGGCTGCCATTTTCACATCGCTGGTGGCTTCTTCATTTCTGCTACACAGCCAAAATGGCAACCATTGAGGGCCTTACACAAGAAAACTTTCTGAGTGGAATAGCAAATGTAAATATAGATGTTGGCGTAGAGAGATATACACATTGTACAGCTGAGGCTGATGTGAATGTTGTTAATCTTGCAGGTAATAAACAAAAATATTGGACAAATAAAAATCTTATGATGGTGCAAGATGCAAAGTCCAGGAATAATAAGAGTTTTTACAATTAAACCCAAGAAGAACATGGTATATATGCAATATATAAGCAATGAATCTGTTGTTGAGATATTTCAATACAAAAAAGATAGTGTTGAATAATCCACGTGAGGTTATGGATTTTATGTGTGACTGTAACTTTTATTTTCCTAATATAATCTTCATGTTAATCCAAACCAAATAGAAACATCACCCGCGAGCTTCTCCCCGATTTAGCGGCAAACGCAGTATCTGATTTAATAATGCGTCTTGACTGTTTATGTCTCCGTGTCTGAGAGAGAATGTGGTGTGAGGCCAAACATCATTAGACACACAGAGGTGCAGACAGACAGCTTCGTTTTCCAGAGTTTTTCCACAGCATAGATTACTGCAGTTTTCTCTCTGCTGACTATGCTGAGTGGGGGCTGAGTGGGAACAGCTGCCAGAGTCGTAATCACCATCGATGGACAAGCAGCTCTTTTCCCAGGCTAACACTTCCCTTTACTCACAACTGGTCAGTGTGGGATTGGCCCGAGTGTGAATTTGAATTTCTGTTCTGTCTTTTTCCCTCAGAAGGCAGATACTTGTAAAGCGTACAAAGATATCAGACTTCATGGCACAATTCAATTTTCCTTTATAAAAAAAGGTCCCAGAGGACAGGAGGCAACATTTGGAATTTGGATAAAACCAAACAGCGTATTCATTCAGTCCGTGTATGACTTGATCTGATTTTACATCCAATAAGTTTTTTTTTTTAACGTAAAAGAATACATTATCTCATCAACCTAGATCGGCGCAGGAGTGTTCCATTTCGCATAACGATGACCTGACGTTTTACTAATCACACAATCACATCTTGAGTCGAGTTGCGTGTGTAAGATTTTAAACCATTATAATTGCAGTGAACATCTAGGAAAAATATTGTCTTAACAATCTCCACATCAGTTGAAGTTGAAGTGTAACACTACACAGTTCATCTTGTAATCATGCGGCACGTGACTACTATGTGGGACTGTTCACATGCAGAAGTGTCATGTCACTACTCCACCAGCCAACAAGGTGTTCAAGTAACAAAGGACCAAATGGAAAAACTCAGTAACACTAGCTGATTCTCCTCAGTGTCATTTAAGTTCACACACACAGGTGGCAGCAATAAATGGGTGCTGAATTCATTAGTCAGCAAAATGCATCAGGTTTGTGAACAAGAAAATCAGGCATGAATTAAAGGTTTGCATCCCGACATGCTACACACCCGAAAACTTAGATCATCACACTGCTGGTTCTGCAGCATTTTAAGTAATTTAAGCATGATCTATATAATCTGAGATTTGTGGGGCACAGAAGTAGTCCGAGTGCCCAAACAGAGAGAAAAGATAAGCCACTGCTCTAGAGAAAGGTCCACAGTTTGACTGCTTAAGAGACTGTATGCAAATGAGGGTGGGGCAGGTAGTCAGAAAAGTGGGAGGGTATTGTAATATTGTATTTATTTCAACCTTTTTTTGTAGTATAGTTAAAAGTGAAATAAATCATATCAAAGAGAAAACTTTTAGTTCTGTCTCTGTATTGGGGATTATTAATGCAGTGAAAGAAGTCTTGCATTTTACAGAATAAATTATAAGGTCGAGGTTAAGATCCTTATTTTGATGTACAATGATGATTCGTTACACAGAATCATCTGGGAAATTGTCAAGTCACAAGTCAGAAACTGGCTAAGACTTTCAAATACTTGATTGGATGAACAATGAATGATCTGTCTACCACCAACACAAGCTAATAAGGTTCCTTCACTGCACCCAATAACTTTACTACAGTCCTTAAATACTGTCATACATTACACTCTTTTTGTATAATACATATCTAGTGCATCTTTAAGTTCAGATTTTGTTGTCAACCATGCTGATTAATTATTTCAGTGTGTTTTTTTAAGATAATTAAAATAATTTTTATGCCTTTTTTAATAGTACAGCTGAAGATAGACAGGAAGCAGAGAGAGGGGGAGTGACACGCAGTAAATCAGCAGGGATTCAAACCGGGGCCAGGTGCAGCAAGGACTATAGCCTCCACACACGGGGCGGCCGTTTAACCCACTACGCTACCGACCTCCCCAATTCAGTGTGTTTTTTAATGCTACCACCAGTGTGTGGTCTGACATTAGTTGCACTGGATAATTTCAGCCTTTTCATGTACCTTTTGAAATCTTTGCATCTCACCTATAAAAAGAAGGGATCAGAGCTATTATTACATTTACTATCATCAGTAATCCAGGCAATAAGCAGAAGGTTTTCTACAATAAGATGGATATCATCAAGCTAGAGGAACACCTATGATGCACAAATTTAGCCGTTAATTCCGAGGACAGATTGGAAAAAAACAACAAAAAAAACATCCAAATTACAGTAGCTCCTTCCACAAATATGTGAGTCCTAACGATGCCTGTTAAATATCATTCCAGTACGAACACCGTCAGTCCATACACACACTTATTCGAAACGCACACATGCCTCCTTGTTCACCTTGTGGCGGAGTGTTCTCATAGTGTTGACAGGAGAGACAAGGGCTCCCATTGACAGGGTCGCCCTCCTCCCTGTAGGACCAGATGTTCAGAGTTAGCGGGCAGTTTGAATATGACACACTCAGTCTTGCGCCATTTTGGATTTCCCAATTTGTCTCTGACGGATTTGAGAAAGAGGAGGTTAAAAAAGGTATGAGGGGCAGAGGGAATGTAAGTCTTTTAGAAGAATATTTAGAAATAGTGTAAGATGGAGTTGGAAAGGTGGAAAGTTTTTGAAACTTTTTCTTCCAAACTTAGTCCAAACAGCTGGCCTGGATCTTCTTAGCGTCTTCCTCTTGAGATTTATGCAAGACCATGCTATTTCTCAACACAGAATAAAAGCCATGTGTAGGCAAAATATGCAAGGACTGAACGGACCGTCGTAACCATCTGCATCTTATCCAATGCAAACCTACGACACGCTGCATGAATGTCCCAAGATGTCATCCTGAAAGAGACGAGAAACAGAGGTGTTTCTTTCTCTCCCAGAAACAGGACAAGGTCACAAGGAGACGTAGTGCAGCTGTAAACAATCTTCTGCAACAGGCTGATGGCTTTCAGATGATTATGCCTCCTAGTTCATTAATGAACTGAAACCAGAACTGCTTCGAATTTGTAACACGACATAGCAAATTTAGGGTCGTAACTAGCAGTGGGGGTAACCATCGTGGAATAATGCATGTTGTGCAAAGCTATCCTAAATTTAAAATACACATCTTGGTGATTAGCACATTGTTTCCACAAACATAAATAGAAGAATACGTCATTAAAATGATGTTGAAAGGGAACCAGCCACAGGGAGTGCACTGAAGCACTAGCTAAACAGATAAATTTGGTCGACACAAACTTGCAGAACGCTACGCCCTCTTAGACCACACACTGTACTTTTTTAGTACAATTAGATTAACATAACAAAGAAACGGAAGACCTGAGCTGGAAGAAGCGTTGGTGCTGTTTAGGTGAGCCGTTCCTCCCTCTCTTTATTCTAGCAAAGCTAATTACCTCCAAGTTCGAGCTACTTGCCCAGCTCTAGTTCACGACACTAGCTCCACCTCCTGTCATCACTCGCTCGGACCGGAAAACTCCTCTTCCTCTTTTTCCCGTTTGTCCAAAATGCTTCTAAACTCATAGTCCGCGACAGCCCTGCTAACAAACTGAGCTAACATTAGCTAACGGCAGCTGTAATTTGCAGCGTCCCATCCCAAAACTGTGTCAGAGCAGTCGGAGGACATCAGAAGGAAAGCCGAAAACATTTTCTCCATTAAACATGTTCCAGTTTTACCAAAAATCAGTCAAATAGTTGTAGTAGTGGTGCGCTGTATGATCTTACACATTTCTTGCAGGTGGGAATATCAGACACCATTCACCTGATTACAAGTTAGTGTAGCATTAAAATGATTTATAACTTATTTTATGGTAGAAAAAGTTACAAAATGTTGCCTTAACACGCAACGTGACAATGATATTGGTCGCCTCCCTCAATTTTTGGGGGAAAAAAAGGAGAAAGATGTTGAACCAATTAAGTTTCAATAAAACGTGACACATTTTTCATCCTATTTTTGTACTGAGAGAAACAAACAGTTCATCACGGGAAAACAATTATTTTCTGTATTAGATTTTGTCTGATCGCACTGCTGTAGGTCTCACCATGTGTACAGTGCCACAACAAAGTCTCTGCTTCTGCTGGCACCAGTTTTACGACCGCATTTAAAGTCACTGTCTGTTACTGAATTAGGCTGCGCTCTTTAATGTGGGGTTAATATGAGCACTGGTGGTTTTGTTACCTCATTTGTTTTATTGTCATAAATTAAGGTACTATGTTAAGTGACCTCCACTGGTACAATGGAACATAAGTCACACGGTATTAGTTAAGAGAACATTTCACCATGTGACTGTAATGAACTGAACTGCAAAGTAATTAAAAGCAACGATATCTTGACTTCAGACGATTTATCAGTTTTTGTGGTCACACTAACTGTTCACTGTGTGGTCGATGATACAGTAATTGCATATTACATATTTCAGATCCTATGTTTCATATCTTTTTTTTAAAAAAAAATCAAATATGAGGAGCAAATCTAAAATCAAGGTACCTTAAAATAAGTGAAAAAACGGCTGTAACAGATGTTTTCCCTCCTTGCTGCTCATATGTGGACCGTATGCACATTCTGTTTTGAGGCCATGACAGCTTGCCAACAAAAATGAACTTAGTTCAGCATGTCTGCAAGTGCAAATCATAATGCTGCTAATCTCATCTCCTCTTCTTTATCAGTCTTAAAGGACATAAACTGGAATAAAATGGAATAGCTTGTTCAGTTATGACTTCTCAGATGGGATATAGTATACTGGATATATGTTTTTACAAATGTTGGCTTTTGTCCCAGAGGTTTTAAGAGCTAAGGATAACCATCTGGTAGCTCTGTCCACAGCTCCAGAGCAGGATATCTTGATAATCCCTGTCCAGATTGACACGAAATGTATTCTTAATATTCCTTGTCCCCATAGGATGAATTGTAACATTTTTGATGTTCCCTAAACTCTTTGTGTAGTATCTCCGTCGGGCCAAAATCTACACTTAGATATCTAAATCAAAATGATAGATGGCTTTTCAGCGTGTACATTCATGCTCCTCTGAGGATGAATGAATGCTTTTTAGGGGACAAACTCTTTTGGTGATAATTATTATAAAATATTAGCTACACTTTTTGCTAAATTATCACATGCTCGATATACTATATTGGCATATCCAACCCTAAGGGCCTTTTTTGTCATTAAGAGCAGGCAGTATTTTTTCCTTTAGTCGTTTCCTTGATTGAAGCAATAAGTCTTCACAGACTTACACTGCATGATCATCACCAGTAGAGGCACATGTCCAGAGGGGAAACCTCCACCATGAAATCTGATGTTTAATCCTTTCAGGCTTAGATCATCTGACTTCTCGTAGCTGTGAGAACCTTTGTATCTGTTAGTCCGTGTTGTAAATCATCAAATATTTTTGTGTTTGCTGTAATACAGCATAAATTTGATTTTGTGTGTTTCCTGGAATGTTTTGCCTCAGCCATGCTGGAAACAGCTGGAGACACATTCAAGACATACAGTAATAACTACAAAGTAGATACAGCTGCGCACCTTAGTTATTACTAGTACATGTTTACCCATTAAATGCAATGCTACCAGTAAAGTGCACACACACACAAAGCTGTGATAATACTGCTGCATACACACATCTGGAAATGTGGATCCCTGTTTATCCTTTGTCATCCATGTCCAGCTGCACATAGCCTGCTGTTTTCTGGTTAAACCGAATATGTAATGCTCTCTAAGGTAATTAAGTAAGAACATAGCAGATGTCTGACGTAGTCTTTAATGAACAAACGTTTGTTTGAGACACATATGAAGTCAGGATGGACCACCTCGAGGCCAGATGGTTGTAGTTTATGGGGACAAAGAATCTGTGGAGCCTTGACCCTTGAGACTTTTCCACCCAGCTTGACATGTTGGGAGAGGGGTGTAATGATCTGGAGGACAACCCGATTGAGACAAACCCCGTTGCAAGGATCTCAGATGGGTGGGAAAGCTCACTCTCAACTCTGTTATTCTTTTTAGTGAGTCAGCACAGCATTTTCCCCTTTGGTAACATATTGCTTTAAGCTGATCTATAATGACTAGGTCACAGGTCTGATCCCCTAATTTGTCCTTTCAATGGCACAATGATTGTGGGCTTAAGATTTAATTTGCCTCCAGTGGGACCCGTTTGTTTCTTCTTTGTATAATGTGGAGGCACAGCACACACCAAAAAAGCTGTAATGTTCAGTGACTGTTCAACATTTGCACATGCATACAGATTTTATCCAATTTGTCTGTCAGGCCTGCAACATGATGAGATTTCCATGTATAATGGAATCAGTGCCGTGTGTACGTGCATGTGTTCAAAGGCCCGAGTTGAGGTGAGGTGGTGGTGGTCGTGGTGGTGGGGGGGATTGAGCAGAGCAGCCTAGTGTCCCACGGTGCGGTCAGACTTAGCAGGAGGCTTCCTGTTGAAGCACGTCTACCTCAGTCTGTTCCAAAATCCAACTCACCGCAAGACTCAGGCGGCAGAAACGCACAGAGACTCAATTATTCTATGTTCTGTTCGTTCTTCTTACAGGTCTCACCCTCAGAGACTTGAGACCACATGCAGATGGCTGGCACTGTACAACTGAATGTTTTCTGTAGATTGTGTTGACCACATCTGGTAGAGAAATGTGTGGACGCCAACAAAGAAGAAGAACATTCAGTATGATGTCCTACAAGTGCCAACATTAATTACACTGCTCCTACTGCAGCCTTTTAGTTTCAATTTTTTGAGAAAGTGCTCCACCTACTGGCAATGAGGGGAAGTGTCAGAATTAAAAAAAAAAAAAAACGACATGACCCAGTTGAATGTTTCCATATCAAAGTTTATTGCTGACATGCATGTAGAGATCTGATGAAGTAGAAAAATATGTTTTTTATACAAACGTGTTTTTCATCTGTACAATTACGCAGTTCTGTATCTAGATGCCCATGTCCAACCAAGCAGCTTACAACACATTATCCCATTGGGTTTAAACTACACCACGTTTCATATCCTACACCGAGTTTCCAGTTCAAACAGTCAGCAATATATCGGTTTATATACTGAAGACCCGGGACTTTAGAAGCAGGGTGAAAATCATAAAAAACTGAACTGAATAAAAATTGAGTATTCGTCCAATTAAGGGGTTATATATCCATCTTGCTTTCTCGTAGGACCCCGCCCAAAAAAAAAGGAGTAAATCATCTTCAGATTCTCCATCAGTTGGCACACCTTGCAAGTTTAAAATCATGCAACAGTCACGTGTTTTACACAGAGTTTAACCTCACACTAATTCCATGCTTTTCAGTCCACATTGCAGTCTACCAATACAACTCCGTAAAACAAAAACAATGAATGTGATACAATCCACTAGCTAGAAAGTGAAACACTTTTTGATTAGGAGAGGGAGGGGCGAAAAAAATAACATCTACATCGAGGGTCTTAGTGAACCTGTAGTTACTAATCTTAGTTGGGCATCATGGAAGATGGCTTAAGACACTTTCCACAGACGATCACTTTTAATGTCAGCATTCAGCGATGGCTACAGTGTTTGTGAAAAACACCCTTTTCTGATGAACAATCTAGACTACTACAATACTGCTGTATACCCATGGAATTCACATTGAGGTGGGAGAAAGCCGACCGCTCTCTTTACATATTATTTTAGCCTCCGGGTGTGGTGGTCGACGGCCAACGTGGCCCATAATGCACGTCAATCGGCACGTGTCGAAACAGAGTTGGTATCTCACTGGGTGGGAACTACATACAATATGACTGGCACAGTCATGATGGTACATATTTACATACTGACCAGAGAGTGCAGCCTTGTGTGGGGATTGACGGGGGTCCCATAAAACAAGATAATGTGCGAGTATCATTTTGTTTTTTCTGTAAAAAATAGAGCTATGCAAAAGTCAGTCTTGTTATTAGTGTAGCTTAAGTTGACCACAGACTTTGTGGTAAAATGGCAAGAAAATTGAAAAATTGGGAGAAAGAAAAACACAAAAACAGATGCTACTCTTTCATGAATGTGGCTATCAAGGATTTAAAAAAAAGAAAAGAAAGACCACTGTTGGAGTTAACACTTCTTAAAGCTGAGAGAGCACAGTTTTGGGGCCTGTTTCTCTGTGACACAAGCCCCAGTGGTTTGGGTTGGGGGGTCGGGGGCTACACAAGTGAATAAATAAAACATGAAATTACAAAAAAGGAAAAAAAAGATGATTTAAAGATGCTTGGAAATATTCCAGAGCCTATGTTCATGCAGTCAGTTTGAATATAAATAGGAAGAAGTCTAGATAGCCTAAAGCAGGTACCAATACGCAAAGGCAAGTCGCAGTGTACAGATGCCTAACAGTCACTGGTTAGTAGCTTTGCCGTGGTTTAAAAGAAACCCTTTGATAAAAGAGAAGAACACACCAATAGCCAAGAGGACCCAGCAGCTAAACTTAAAACCTATGAGCCTGTATTTTCATTTCTCTATGAAATATTAGTTTCGATTACCGGCCACCAGCTAGTTTCTCTGTACAGAGAATCAACATGGTGAGATAATACAAGCATGTACAAGTTCAGCTCGAGAGAGAGAGGGGGCTTGAGAATGGCAATAGATATGTGATATTTTCCAAATCCTAAAAGAAAAGCACTCACTGCAATCATGACAATTGCTAAAACATTCAGTCAAGCCCCGTCTTAGCAAAGCCTGCTCTGGTTTTCACAGTGTCCGCCACTGAGGCAGGCCAGATAACAGAACACAATGATTGGAGGACAGCTTACAGGGTCTGTGACTGTCGGAGGTTAACAGCTCGACAGCTCTGCAGACCGAATTTGCCTGGCCCGAAACACACACACACACACACACACACACACACACACACACGGATACTGCAGACATATCAAGCGTAGAATGACAGTTCACATTCATACTAAAAAAAAAAAAAAAAAAAAAAAAAAAAAAAAAAAAAAGTTATTGTCCCATGATCTGTCTTGATAAAGAAAAACAGGGAAGTTGAAATACCTGGAAGCCTTTTGATTCTGAATGAGGCCATGGGTACCAGTTTCCTTGGCTAAGAGTCATTTTAAGACGTGATTTTTGGCAATAGAAACATGCCTGATCTTCACTATAATGGCACTGAGGAAGCGTTACCATCGATATGCCTTGGCAGGGAGGATCCAACAGTTTTTGCCCCATTCAGTTCTTGGCATTGGGACTTCCAGGTATCTCACACTAGCTGCCTAGATGCTAAAAATAGATTTCCACAGGGATGAGCAAAAAGCAGGAGGACAATGCATTCTGCGAATATCAAAGGATGCACGTACACGTACTTTGATATTCAGTATCTTCAATTGAAAAAAAAAAAAGGTAGGGATAAAATGCTACTTATTAAGGTAAATATGATAAAAAGCTTATTCAGATTTTTTAGAAACCAATGAAGAGGTTTCAAAGCATTATCACTCGGACAGAAAACATTAATGCTTTATGTCACTGGTGGCATCAAGACTCCATCGTTACAATCCCTTGTCTCAGAACAGTGAGCATGGTTTACCAACAGAGAAGAGAGACAGAGAGGTAGATTGATTTGAAGTCAACAGACAGGACCAGTCAGGATCATTGTTGATACAGGAGAACAGTACAGAGGAAGGAGTGAGGAGGAGGAGGGTGGAATGGAGGTATAGAGAAGTGACATCTGTGATCAGCTGATCTGACTTGAGGCAATACCATTAACCACTAGGAAGAGAAGGGGTTGCTACATGATTCTGGTCCTGTATTGCTTAGGGGATCCAGAGTTGACGGGGAAAGTGTTACAGTAGGGAGATTTCAAGAGGAGGAGGACGAGGAGTATGGGGTTTATTGTCTCTTCAACGCTCCAGGCAGAGCCTTGTGTTAGCCCCACGTGTGACTGTGCCATCAGGTCGGTTGCACAGTGAGATCTGAGGGCAAGGAACCTTTGGTTCAGATCCTCCTCCTGGGCTTTCCATGCATCACTAGAGAGAATCCAGACATGAGGAGTAAAGTTCTACATTGGCAGTTTGTTCAGGTGCCCTTTTCCTCACACAGGCTCCAGCAAGCTTGCCCAAAGCCCACCTACGAATGGGGCCCTCTGTACCCTGGTTCGGGCCGGGCCTCCTGTATGGAGGTCAGTTTTAGGGTTCATCCTCCCCCAGTCCTCTCTGGACTCCACTGGACTCTGCAGTCCCTGGGGAGGTCAGAGAGGCTGAGATGGGTGGTCGGGGGAACTACTTCCGGAGGAAACGTTGTGCCAGGATGGCAGCATCTAGAGGGCTGACGGGCTGGGCATCGTGGCCCAGGCGCCTTACAGGTGGGATGCTGCCAAACTGGCGCTTGGTGAGAAAGCTCTTGGTCTCGTGGATAGTGTTTTTCTCTTCTGCCAACAGCAGCTGCTGGCGCATGTAGTTCTCGAACTCGTACTGTGAAGACTCCTCTATCGCCTTGGCCTGAGGGAAGAAAAATTCAATGTGCTGCAACATCTGAGCTGATTGAAATAAACATGTCCTCTGGTATCTATGATGGTATCTGAGAGGTAACGGAAACAAAGCAAAACCAAAAGAAAAAAGTGAATTACATCAAACTATTTCATCCCTGGTTTGCTTAATCTTAGCTACTTGGGATCTATCCAACAGACTCCACATTCAGATCTGTGGTGTTTCTATAATATTTACCTCTTGCAGATGTTCTGGGTGATTGACCTGGTCGTCAATATCCGGCACTACCTGCAGGGGCCCACTCAGCGATGAAACAGACTGCCTGTTATGAGGGGATCACAACAAGAATGGTGATTAACAAAAATGAGCTTATCGATCTGATGACCGAGATGTGGGATCGCCGTGTGTAATGTCTTAAATATCCAGCAGGGGGAGCAATTACCATGAGGCAATGATGACACTGAGAGACTCCAGTACCTCTCCGGCAGTAAGCCTCTGCTGAGGGTCCAGCACCAGCAGCTTTCGGATTAGGCACACTGTGTTCTCAGACACACGGCCGTCCCTGCGAGGAGGTGGAGGAGAAGCTTTATTTGCAAAGCGTGACTAAGTCACAAGTCCACAAAGGCACTATTGAAAGATTACACCGTCGTTTCCGCAGGTCCAAAACAGACAATGAAAGCGACGCAAAGTGAATGTAAAAATGTTTGGTTAAAACATAGAAACAATGATTTATTTGGTTTGGGAAGTATAACCGCAGATGATTTCATTCTGTGTTGCAGAACTACGAAAGCATGAATCAACAAACTGTGTTTTTATTATCCTGCAACTGTTGTCGGAGCATTTAAGATCTACTAAATGACACTGAATGTACAGGACAAGGACTCACTCTGGGATGGAGTACTCAGCAGCCTTGATCTTGCGGAAGAGCTCTTGAGGTATGCTGTCATAAAAGGGAAACTGGCCATAGAGCATGGTGAACAGGACCACGCCAAGAGCCCACATGTCACTGGGTTTACCGCGGTAAGGCCGACCTAGAGACACAAAGAAGGGGGGATTTAGGATGGGTGAGAACAACAACATTTAAAATTGGGACCTCAGTGTTTTTTTTTGCTATACTATGAAATCAGAAATAAACATGTGTTTAGCTAAACAGTTTTGGCCCTGAGTGTGACTCAGGGGTGATCAACCCTTTCAACGAGGTCACTTCATGTCAAGCCACCGGCTCTAATGATTAACTAGATGAGCAAACACAAGCAATGGCTCCTAGAAATTCCCAGAACACTGCTGACTTTGAAATTTCTCTCTTCTCAAAAAACCTCCAGCCATTAAATCAGCCATGGATCTGTGATGAATAAACTGTAGCTGGTTGAGGGTGGAGCATCATGGCTTTGCATGACCATAGGCAATGTTGTTATAGCCAGGCAGGCGGTAGGCAACAGCAGCAGGCAATTATGTTAAAGCTTGTGAGACACACACACACGCGGGGGATGGGAGGGGATGGGGGTAGATGGGAGTAGTTTCCTTCTAGTGAGTCATCAGCGTGAGTCACTGAAGCTCCGTTTAATTGTGTGCCTGTCACGTTATGCTGATATACACGCCCAAGTTTTATCTACAGTTGGAGGTTGGAGGTGAACGATTTCTGGTTGAAATGATTCTTCTTAATCTTGTACCCTGTCCGGGACGATGTTCTGGAAATCAATGTTTGAATGGACGGCATCTAGCATGGAAGTACATGAACAAGCATCAACCTGGTCTGTATGAGTCAGGTCTGCACATTTAGCATTGTGAAACATAACATTGAGAAAAAAAGATTTCTGCTTTTGTTAAAGTAGCTTCCTCTGCAGACACGCACGATGAGAAAATGCAACATCACCGTGACAACACACAGAGCAAAGGACAAAAAAAAAAAACCCACTTTGTTTCGTTTTTAAACCAGTCCTATATTGCAACATAACCTCTTCATTGTTGCCTAATAACCAGAAAATAAAACACGGGACTGGCTGATCAATGCTCTTTTAAAGAAACATCCCAGGATCTGAACGGAACAACAAGAGTCTTTCTTACAAGAACTCTTTGTACTGGACTTCTGGGAAATCCATTAAAACGACTGTGTTGCATGCATTTCATAACCGTAAACATCTTAAAAGAGGACAGTGGAAAATTCAGGGAAACAGGGAAGATTTTCACACCTGTGCACGCATGACCAGTCGCTGCAAGAATAGGTGACACTGTTGTGTCATCATCATCGCTAAGTTTTGGTGTGGGGCATTTTTGAAGGTGAACGTGGTTTGATGTTTACTTGATGTTGCAGTGCCCTTTAAACATGCACTCACCACTTAATACATCGGGGCTGATGTAGGCCGGACTTCCTCTCTGGTCTTTCAGCAGGTCATCCTCGCTAACCAGGTGCTTTCCCAGGCAGAAGTTGGTGATGGTGATTCGGTGAGTCCTGCAAGCACGCACAAACACCTCATAAAACACCTTTTATGCTCAATGATATGAATTCTTTGCTTTATCTTGGTCAAAGCATGGGAAACCAGTAGACTTACTCGTCATAAATGCAAGTTTAGAACATGAAACGCTGCACACTCACAGCTCAGAGCATGAAGTAAACAAAGGCTGACAGAGAAAGGGAGTACTCGTGAAAATGCCTTGTTGTTTTAATAATCTCACGAGTCACTGGGCTTAAAAATACATCAGTATCCAAATGCAAAACAGTGTTCACACAGTCTGCCATTTACTTATGTTACACTTGCATTTGGTCATACGTTTTTGTCATGTGCCTTTAACAGCCTCTAGAGCACCCTGCATTAGAGGTTTATTGTATAAAATTATCTCTTCAATGAGAAATGTTCTCATGTTATTTCTGGACCTTTCCGTTCAGCCTTACGTGAACTCTAATGCTTTAGATAAGTTTATCATCATTACTGTTTTGCCAAAGGCCGTCTTCCTGCATCGGACATTTCCAGAACAAGAGCACTGCGGACACACAGGCGCTTCAGAGTCTGAGAAGACCCGCTGCTGTTACCAGCGATGTTGGATTAATTTGGTTTCTGCGGAAACAATGTGGCACTATAGAATTTTTTCTTTGAGTCATCAAGGTAAATTTAGTTTGCTTGTGGTGGAGTGAAACCCAACAGCATTAAAGCCGGGCGACTACGGACTGCATCTCCGTTCCTTTAGCAGAGAAAGAGAAAATCAAAAGCCGCACTTTGACAAACACATGAGTCAACCTGTGGCTTGGGATAATTGTCTCGATGACTAAGCCTGCATAGTGATGGGCTGGCAAACGAATATATAAAGCTCACGAAGATTTGAAATATGTACACAAAAGTGCAACTTCAGCTGCACCCACACAATCACGCTCATGGTGAGCACGCACACGTGAAAAAGCACAGGAGCGCACACAAAAGCCACGGTCTAGAGCCTGGGTCCTCTCTGGATCACGCTCCTCACCCACATCCGCTTTCTAAAAAGCCTGAGGTCAACAGCTTCCCCTATTCTCTCTCACTTTCACACCCTGCTTCATCACACACACACACAGCTCCCATTACAGCGTCTGGAGCCAATTCCTGTCAAACACTCAATTTTCAACCAAATGCTCCCATCTCAATCTTTAGAACATTTAGTTCACATAATTTCCAGCTAATTACGTGATCCAACCCTTCAACAGCTTTGGTGATCCAAGACTCTGTAATCATACAGTGGCCTTGTGATCTGCACGATGGGCCAGAGGAACAGAGTGAAATGCTTCAAGGACCCTCCACATAAAAGCTTCCTTTATGGACAAGTCTGCTCCTTTGTCTGTGTGCATCACGACCCATGCTTCTATTCTTGCACCGGAGATTGGGTAAATGAAATTGCATGTTTGCCTCGTGAGGCAAGGGTCCCTGAGGACTGAAGAGAGACCACATCATCTCGGCTTCCTGGTCATGTGACCGCGGGTAAGTCAGGAAACCAGAAGCCTAAAGCAGCCCCCGCGACGTCTCTCTCTCTCTCTCCCCACAACATTTCGCTGAAAGGACACCAGCTGACGAGAAACAAGGTTAATCGCGGGGCAACTTCTACAGACATAAGCAAATTTCATTTCTCAGAACCGTCAGTGATTTAGAGGGTAATACTCTGACCCAAGATTTGCTGTAACAAATGTTTTCATTGAGTTATATGTCAAATGGCATAAAGAAAACAATAATAATCCGGACTCATAATTCAGTCTGAAGGGGTAATCCTTTCTTCAGACAGTACAGTGATGTAACCCAACGGGAGCTAGCTGGAAATAATTTAAAAAACAAAAATATGAATGTCCCTTTTGAAAGTCAACAAAAAACCCCAACAGCTCTGACATAGATAGTCAACGACCCTGTGGATTGATTTATGACATCCTGCTTTCATAACAGCTGTCCCTGCAAGAGGAAATCGCATCATTCTTGCATAAACTGCTGAGCTTGTTGATGGCATCCGTGCATTTCCCAGAGTGACGACAAGCAGCAGGGGAGAAGAGAGGGGGGATTTTGGAAATGGGTTTGCATCTAAAATTGACCATGTCCTTCCCATAACTGACTGTACTTTCATACACATCCAGGGTGGAGCCACAGAGGAAATGTGCAAGCAGATAAAGTATGATGCATAAAGGAGAAGGGGGGAAAGTGACAAGAAAAAAAAAGGGATATGACAAAGGGATAAAAGAGAAAGACAATGGAAGCAGTGATGGGGTTGGTGTGTAAAAGGAAGTAGGGAAAAAGCAGATCGAAGGGTAAATAAATGATGACTATGTGTGTGATTGTGTATGTATGTGTGTGACGTGCATTGCAGTGTGAGTCAGCTCTGAGCTATGGGGCCTTTGGCAGGCCTCTCCTTTGTCTCCAGCTGGGACGGAGTGTTCCGCTCGTCTGCTCCTCACCCCGCCACCCTGGTCCACTGGCCAAAACACTCTCCTGTTTCATCACCACCACCACCGCTACTGGTGACGGGTGCAACAGGCTCCGACTCCTGAGATGCACAGCGTGTATTGTGGTGAAGAGATAAGCCGGCACAACGTGACATCTCAATGCACATACTCAGACATGCATATCATGCATCATGAGAAGTGGCCGAGCAGAGCGTGATTGCGATTGCGAGCATGCTTGATGTTTGGATATGAAGGTGAAGCAAGCGTAGGAACAGTGAGTGAGTGTGTGTGCGTGTGAGTCATGTCGTTTCAAATAAAAAGACTGGCTTTATGAGATGATTATCATAGTCTCCAAGAATGTGCATGCAGACCTCTGCTGTTCAGAGGCAACCCTCAATAGGTTCATTGCAAAGTCTAGCTGAATCACCCAAATTTGGACAGCTAAACCTACGTATGGTGTTTGAAGAGGGCTTTATAGATGAGTAATTTTCCACTCTGCAGGGCCTATCTGAACTGCAGCACTCTGTGACCTGCACTCACCAGGGCTCAGTGTGCTGTACAACACCGCTCACGCCCAACTCACCCCAAAAAACACCCTCCCACGGAGAACAAAGCAGTAGCATGTGCTTTGCTCCGTTTTGCACCTCTTGCACCTTCTACTTCCAAAAAAAGAAAAAAAAAAAATCCAACCACTGGGAATGAATCATGAGCTTTTACTCAACACACAGACACAGAGTCAAGCACAAGAGAGCAAGGCTTTAAGTTCCTATAACTGATCTCACTCTTAGTCTGAGAATGTGACCCCTGCTTGGGTTTAAAGCCAAATGTGCACTGGATACAGGCAGCTGGGGCCCCTTCCGCACACGTGAGCTGGGATAGAAGGACTCACAGGCAGGCTAAAATGACTAACCCGGTATAATGGGAGAGGATATTAGACAGCTAACTGATTGACGGGCCGGAATGAGTTTCGTCTTACCGTTTGTTCAGCACCATGTTTCCCAGCTTGAGGTCTCTGTGCACAATGTTTTTCTGCATGGAGGAAAGAGGGGGAGAAAAAAGTTTGGTCAAATTGTGTTTACGGACGATTGTAATCAAGACAATCAGTTTGTTTTTGAGAGTTGCACACAAGCATGGGACATGAGTAATCAGGAAGGATGTGCGACTGGCTAACAATAGCAAAGCAGTTGACCAAAATATTGAAGCGTCCGAGCTTCCTCCGCTGATGAAAACAGAAAGCTACGTGTTCATGTTTCTTTCATCCATGCTACACTCACCTTATGGAGGGCCTCCACCACGCGCACCACATCGTAGAAGATGACGATGGCCTCCCGCTCGCTCAGTCGCTTCTCCTTTATGACGTAATGCTGGAGGTTTATTAGATCGGCTGTCTTGTCGCTGAAGTCGTGAGCACACAGGCAGTCCAGCACGAGGCAGATCCGCTTCTTCATCTTGCGCACTTTGTTGGCCTCCATGTCCTCTACTATTTCATAGGCTCGATCCTTTGGAGACGACAACAAAAAGGAGCAGTGAGCCAGCTATCTTCAGGAAGGTGCTTTAGGTTGTATGTCAACATTGTTGTTAATGTATTTTAGAGACACTTTCCAAAAGCATCCAATCAATATGAGGTGAGCTATCCATGAATGCGTCAAACTGAATGGTGCTCAACGGTCAAACTGGAATGTGCTCTACCGGCTGTTTCATTCAGCTAAGAAAGGAGTAGAATCAAGCGATGTAGCGGCCGTCAATCACCAGCCAGCATGTATGTGAATAAGACACATCTACCCCTGCACACCGGGTGGTGGAGGACGAATAACAAAAAGGTCATTCCTCTTCTTCAACTCCAGTCTTAGCAGAGTCACCACTTCTTATTGATTTCCGTATCAGGTTGTCAGTTTTTCCCCCTTTTCTTGTGAATGCAGTCAGCACCTCTGCAAGTGTACATTATTAACTGGTTTTCTCACAGTGGAGATGCGCTATAATAACCCAATCAATATTGCAGGCCTAAATGAATCACAGTGCCATGGCTCAATGCTGCTATTCTGAGCACACCGGCAGAGTGGAACAGACAGGATGTGAGAGAGAGAGACAAAGGAGGGGAAAAAAAACAGAGAGAGAGAGAGAAAGAAGGCAGATGGAACAATAACAAAGTTAAAGAAGGAGGCAGACGGGAAGACAGGTGAGGGAGAGGGGGGTCATTGTGAATGGATGGGACTGTGAATAGACAATGACTGCAGATAAATATGGCTTTTAAATGGTACTCCCACTTCTCTATTGAAACAACCCCGATAACGAAAATGCAAGCAGCTGGCTGGACTGATGACAAGCTTACCTCTGCTATTACCAAGCTGATCAGAGCATGCTGTTACTTGTACTTAGATGGTGATGCCATATTCTGAACTCCATAGTAAGGGACACCAACTACTCCGTGGTAATGTTGGTGAATTTATCATGTTCAGTTGCAGAGACTCGCCCACACAGCGCTGAGTAATAGACTACAGACTCTAAGAAACTTTTTTTTTTTGCCCAACATATGAATCAATCTGTCAACAGAAAGGTAACTTCATGCGTGCAGATCTCAACCTGAAAGAGGCCATGGTGGTGGACCACCCCGTCCTGGTTGTGCAGCAGAGAAAGGAGGGAGTACTCTGTGTGCAGCAGCATCTTCCCCTGCCTCTCCTCCTGAGTCTCCCCTGCGGAGTCCACTCGCTCCTCCAGCGTCAGGATCTGCCGTAACCACACGAGCACAGGGCAAACATTAGGAGGTCACAAGACAAGGGCTCACACGGGATCAGTCAGCGCAAAGATAGCTTTTACCACCTAGTATGAAGCTAATCTTACATCCTGACACGAAGGCTTAAATGATTGAAGACATGACATTAAGTTACATCTGCTAAGAAGTTAGATTCTACGCAGTGGAGACGGTAGAACACGGCTGCAGCTTTAAAACGGTGTCTGCTGCACAGCCTGTTTACTTCACATGAGCCACTGAGGTGCTGTGGTGATGAGTATGAGGGGAGGGTCACGCAGTGACTCACTACATGGTCATGGGGGTTAAAAGTCGACATTCCAGGTGGGGCGCTACCTTCCTCCCCCTCCTAGAGCGCCCTCCCCTGTGTAACAGACATTAGATAGCCCCAATAAACAGATTGCCCGGTGAGGTTTTGTTTTTTGTGCCAGACTGAAACAGGGGGCCATAAAATGAACACCAGCAAAGGAAGGTCAAAGGTTCAGATGTCTCCTTGGATATTGTAGCTTTGTTTTGAAATAGATATATATATATATATATATATATATATATATATATATATATATATATATATATATATATATATATATATATATATATATATATATATATATATATATATATATATATATATATATATATATATATATATATAAATAAAATAATAAAACAGCATATTTTTTTAATTGAGCCGTTTGCTTTACTCGCTTCGGTTGTGAGAAAGAGAACAACACACGTGCCAGTCTCTGCCGACTTACTTTGAGCTGATAGAAGTCATCGGTGCCGTCCTTTCTGGCCAGGCACTGCACTATGCTGGGCACTGGTGAGTTGCCGAGGCGAGGCCCTGCACGGATAAGAAAAGGAACAGCTGCATGACCAAAAGGCAGGCTTAAAGCCGGAGTGTGTGCTCTCACTGCAACTCATTAAAGGCCGCATGTGCACATACCCATTAACACCCCGAGTGCAATGTTTTCTTTGGCACTCTGCATTGCAAATAGTGGAGAAGTCGCATTGTAGAAAACAAAGTTTGAGGGTATGGGAGAAAAAGAAAAAAAAAATTCCAGAGGGAGGAAATAACCTTGCTCCGACACAGACTCAAGACCTTTCTGGTCGATGTCATGGGGATCAGCAAAATTCTTCACATTCTTGTCTCAGGCATGCATGCACACAAACACCCCACAATTCACACAACCCCTTCCTGCTTTCCTTCACACACACAGAGGTTATGCATGTTCACGAGAAAAATCACAGTACGCTCACTGTGACCTTTCACTATTGCCATTTTGGGGCTTGCACAAGCACTAGTAGCTTCCTTACCAAGGATGAAGGGCCCGGCCCTCTTGGCGTTGTTGCCGGATATCCCAGGACATTGCAGCTTGCTGGCCCTGCCTGATGTCTCTCCAGCCCCCCTTTCCGACGAGCGCCGCTTAGACATACTGGAGTTCTGCGGGGAAATACATCTGATTAGTACACGAGATAAAGATAAAGAAAGTCAGGTTAAAAGGTAAGGGCGTACACGTGATTGCAAGGACACAAACCAAAAACAAAGAAAATGGCGTCAGCGATCTGTAACCAAGCGATGGTTATAAATAGTCGATTTGAAAATATACTATAAACAGAGCTTTACCAGTGGTCCTAGAGGCTGGTTGCGAGTGTACTGATTGCTAAACAGAAGTGAAAGGAGGTAAACTTCAGGGCAGCTCCACCCAGCCTATTTTAAATACCCCTCCCACACATTTACCAACACCTCTGTGTGAATGTGAGGCCATTACGGCTCCATTCAGAGTGATGGCTGCTGGCGTCAAGGGTGACACCTCAGATTCAATCTCCCCGACAGGCAAACAAACCAATTTAAATGGCAAATGCTTTTGTGTAACTAAAACGAAACGCACTAGCAGAGAATTCTTTAGAAAGAGTCCTTTTTCTTTGGGCCTCTGCAGTGAATCCGTCTTTAGCTGCTGAAGTGGACAAGCGGTTTAGAAAATCCTTCCGCTCTTAATCTGCGTGATTTATCTGAAAATCTGTACAGCCGGCTTATCGACGCAGACCTCCCTCTACAAAAAAAAACAAAAAAAAACATGCGTGTTTGAACAAGGCCAAAACACACACACAAAAAGCCAAGCCTTCACACCATGATAAGGAACTAGATTCACATGTCAGAAGAACCAGTGACACAGTATGACACATCATCATTACACAAACTACTTTAACCGCCACTGCAAATCTACCACCCAGGATTCAGAGTATAAGAGGTATGCTTTGTTTACTGATACCGAGTTCCAATGTGATGAAACCCCATCTGTTTCCTGTAACAGGGAAGTAGTGCCTTGAACCGAGAGGAATGACTCACCCTGCTGTCGTCCCGAGTTTCCATTGGACAGAAATGCTTAAATGTCTAGGTGATGACACCAATAAGAGCGTCAAATATACCCCCAAAGCCTCTGACATGTGCGCAATAGCGAGCGGAAAGAAAAAAAAACAAAAAAATAAATAAAAGGCCTCGCAGAAGATAGGTTCGCAAAGAAAGTAAACACAAAGTGACATATCTGCAGTAAAAGGGTCACTGGCTGATAGCAGTGGCATGCATATTTTACCCTGCTACACAAGAGAAGTGAGTCACTCTCATAAAATTTAAAGCAACTCATAAACTGTAAGCTAGACAACAAGCGGGGAGCTGACACACGGCAAACAAACTTTAGTATGTAACCAGTCTTGCAAGAGGAACAAACTAGAATATATATATTTAATTTTTTTGTTTTAATGAATTGGGCCGTCTTCCTGTTTCAAAACTAAAAATCGTGCGCCACTCGCCAGTTGGCGTTTTTGGGCAGCGAGGAGGACAGGACAGTTGGCAGTCAGTATGGGCTGGTATGAATTCTCACTTCCATGAGGCTTTTTGTGATCCCAGACAGCAGACAGTGTCATCATCATGTCTCTCGCCCATCTGTCTCCATCTCCACTAGTCATCACCCACTGAGTCTGATGAGCTGAGGTTTTTCTGACAGCATTTATGGCACAAGCCGGAGTGACACCAAGTCACGCTGCCAATAGTAAGACAGCATCTTAATACTCCAGAGCGTGCGAGGCGAAGTGACGGATAATCCAGCGGCCAAAGCGGTTGGCAAAAATCGACACGCTGCTTGCAGATAAATACATTTTAAATTGTCTGCTTGTTTTATTCAATCTAGCAGTCGCTCCAGCTCTCAACCAGCAGGCATTTCATTCGTGGCCAATTCCCACATTTTTAACAAGGTTATCTGTAATTGTACTTTGCATGCATTTCTTTGCTCTACAGTCAGAAAAAGAAAAGAAAACATACCAATGCATGCACCTTGGACTTGTAATAATAAACTGACTCACGGACACAAACTGCTACACAGCAAAGGGACCCAGGGCTATTCATCTACCTACTAAGCACCAGCTGTAGTGCTGTGGAGCCAAACCCCCTCACAGATCTTAAAAAGCAAAAAGGTCAACGCGACCAACTTTGCACGCTGACCTAAATGACATCAGTGCGATGACAACACACAGCGATCCTATTCCGACACTGCCGGGGCCCTCGCTGCGCAGCCAGCGATCTGACGAGCAAGACAAGCTTCTGACTGCCTCTGACTGTACCGGAGGGAGGACAAGAACAGATACAGCCTCTGAATCATATCACACACACACATGAAAAAAGAAGGAGGAGAGACACGCTGCCGGTGCCCACGAGAAATGTGGGATCCCTAAATAGTATCAGAACAAAACAACCACGTAGGTGTCTCAAAAGATCCACCCACCCAGACTCCATGCCACTTGTCTGGCTCTGCAAGAAAAGCTAGATTGCAAAAAAAAAGAAAGAACGGGCATTATCAGTAATGCACAAAAAAACATAAGGACACTTAAACAGGTGGTAAACATACTATTGCTATTTTATCGTGTACACTTCATATTCTTATGTTGTCTATTGTCACTGTGTGTAATGCTGCTGCTGCACTGTAATTTACAGGCTTGGGATAATTAAAGTATATCTATTCATCTACGTAGTTAAAAAAAATTATTGACAGTAGGATGCAAATCAATGAAGCCACATCAGGACAAAGAGGTAAAGCAACTGGAAGGTCACACACACACACACACACACACACACACACACACACACACACACACACACACACACACACACACACACACACACACACACACACACACACACACACACACACACACACACACACTTCAGTCCTGCTGCCTGATTGAAATGTCAATCAATTATGTCAGACACACACACACACTTACATCTCCCATAAACTGCAACTGTTGAGTACAACAAGTTCTGCACAAACACACAAAGGTCACGTCATAATCACTTCAGACGAAAATAATTTTGCAAACGCACACAGGCTGTCACACATTGTTTGGTGCCATTTTGCTGCGACCACAAGGAGCTGGACACCGCTCTGTGTAAACGAGACGAGCCCGTGGAGTTTATAAAAAATAAGATAATTTAATAAAAAACAAAAGCGCTGACGTTATGCTTTACAACTTGTGCAAAAACTACTGCTCACAACTTGAGTAACCCACAACAATGACTACTTTTTTTAAAAAGAAAAAGACGCAAGACTTAAACCGCACCACACGGCCGTGCGTTAACGTGGACAACCGGACCGATGCGGCTATTTAAATACACACACATACACACGTTATTTTACGACGTATATTTACGCAGGGTAACTCGAGTGCACGTTACAAACTTAGTAACGACAACAAGGCTGACTTGAATTCCTCAGCTTGAGGCACACCGGCCACACACAAAGGGGACACACACACAACACAACACAACAAGGAGTTGGGCTCTCGGTGCAAACTACACCGAGCAGCAGCCGTTAAAGCTACGTCGCGGGCTACTTTAGCCAGTACGTGCCGGAGAGTTTTCAGTACGGTTCAACCGACGAGAGACGTTAGGTAACGTCCAAGCCGGAGGCTACATAGCAGCCGGGAGGCCATTTAAACAAAGTATACCTACATTACAGCTGGCTAGCCTTTTTTTGTTGTGCCAGAAAGGCTAGATAGCAACGTAGACGCTACCTCGCTTACCTCGAGCCAAAACCGCCGGGTAAAGTCTGCGTCGTCTGCTTACAACATCGACATTTTCTTGGGTAAACGCTGTGGTGGTGGTGGAGTGTGCGTGTGTGTGTGCGCGGAGCTTCTCGCTTTAAACAGGAGAAGACCACAGAGGAAGGTTGGTTTGGTTTCGGGTTTGTTTTAGCCTCTGTTACCGAAATGAGCAATTAAGGAAAAGCCTCCGCTCTTCGCTGATCGCATCTTTCCACAGCGACAGCGCCACCTGACAACGGAAATGACGCACATACTTATTTGATTGACAGCCGCGCTCGGCCAATCAGACACCCGCTGGTGCTCGGAGGGGGGCGGGGTTGGTGTTTTCTTGTAAATGGTTGCGCACTGATGATGAAATTCTTTGCATAATAAAAGTTACAAAATGAAACACATTACGTCATAGTTGCATGCACAGACACAATTTGATACAGTAACATTAATTATGAATAGTGTGAAAGCATTAACACACATGCAAATAAACAGATAAACCCAGCCCACATGGACTGAATGCTACAAATATCATGTAAACATGGCACCTTTCCTCCTGTCATAAGGTTTTTATAATCAACCAGCCAGAAATGAAGCAACTTTTAATAAAGAAGTGTAGTATTATATAATGAGCAAATAATTGATTCTTCAGTCCCACGTAAATCATATAAAAAAGAGCATTTTTCATCATGGAAACCATTAAACATCACAAGATCTCGGCTTCATAAAAAGCTCTGCAGTTGCTTTTTAATAAGGCACACCTCATTAAGGTCAGCCATATGACTCAGTGAAACTGTGTATACTTGACTTCGGTTAGCACTCATCTCATAAGAGCATCACATTTCTAATATTTCAGACTCATTGTCCACTCCATAACAATTCTGGATCAGCGTCCCTGTGTTTTGTGGAAAAGGTTTTCATTGCTAACAACTCCAAATTCAGCTCACTTTAAAAAAAAAAAAGGCCAGCTGTTACCCCAGCGAGCAACAGCCGAGAATGACAGTGACATTTAAAGCCCACCTATGCTCCCAATTTAGACTCAATGATTAATCTTAAATTCCACCCACAGCTACCGCTTTCAAACCAGTGGGCAGGTGTGACAGACACAGAGAAGGGTAACCTAAATGGCAAAGGCATATTTGAGTTGCTCAAGACTTCCTGCATTGACTAAGCAGAGCATATGCCCCTGGCCACATGAGATGATTTGTGAGCCTGTGGCTTTACAGTGTCCTACCCGCAGCCTTTAAAGAGGAAACTCAAAATGCAGGGTCTGTGTGAGAAACATGATTTAGTGTCACTTTAAGGGAAACTAAGGTTGTGTGGACTCTAAAGAGCTTTTTGTTTGTATATTCATATTTCTGTAATATTACTCGTGCCCCCAGTGGAACAAGCAGTGCAAGTCTCTCCTTTATAGCCCTTTAAAACATTTGAGTATCATATCTTTAAAATAAGCGACTCTAATTAACCTCATAAGTCACATTCATGTTGATTTTTACTACGCCAGTCATATAAAATGATCCCAGTGATGAATTGAGAGTGGTTGACTCCAGTGCACAGTCTTGTGGGATGACTGGCATGAGCTTTGGTTTCTGTTTGTTTTGCAGGTAGGTTGTATCCTCAGGGCATGTAGTGTTTTCTTGTCTCTCCTTTGCCAAGACTATTGGGAAGACCTCACTAGAATACTCCTCCCCCAGATCAATTCAGAGAAATGTCTCAGCATGTTTTGCCTGCATGGTATGCACTATGTTCGCCTGTGTGTGTCTGAGTGTGGTTTGACTGGGGGAGTGCAGACTATCAGTGTCTCACTTTGATCAGTGTGCAGGCAGACTGCACACAAATGTCTTGAGTACATTTCACCATTGCTGGAGCAGTTCTCATGGCGGTTCTGTGCTGGAGGACAGCAGTCTAATTGTGGATTATATTCACACATTTAGCTTTAAATGTTCTGATTTGGTGCTTAAATATATAAGACTAAATAAATAGAATCAAGAGACATTTGTTGTCTTACATTTTAGAGAATTTGACGCTCATAAAGAATTCATGAATTCATGAAAAAACATTGCTCCTATGAGTACGCCCATCACCTTTTGCTGCATTTTGTGTTTAAAGAGCATGGCTGTATAATACAACACACTGTAGCAATGTGCGACAGACCACACACAGTATATGATGTTTATAAAGGTAAGACAGCTCCCCCTACTGTTACATCTTTTCAACTACAACAAGACATTACAAGGTTAATGCTATTATTAACACACTGTTGCATCAGTACCCGAGCCAATGATACAGTTTATACCATAATGTGTAAAAAACATACATTTATTTCTCAACTATTTATTAAAAATATGACATCGCACATTCAACAATATAACAACCGTAGTAATATGCACTTCTCTATACACAGAAATTATATTCAAATAAATAAAAGTATGCAATAAACATATTTACATATTATTTACTTATGTATTGCATTACACTCTATTATAATAACATACTCATCAGTGAGTATCTATTTCTGGGCCATAGCTCAACATTCAGAGACATCACAGGGGAGTGAAAAATGCGTTACAAGTTGCTCCTTGTACGGTGTACGGCGTGATGCAAGATAGACATATTTCCTACCAAAATAAAGATCTGTGGGAATTCGAATCACTTTAGAAAGAGCACTTGGGTTTCATCCAATGTTATTATTGACCGAAAATCATCTCAAACCATAATGTATTATTGACAGCTGAGATAAATGACGTTGCGTGAAATAAAAGAAATGTGTATTTCGTGTACCGCAGCGCGGTGTGAGTCAGATTTTATAAAATAAAAAATCTTCACATTATACAAAACAGATGTTTTGCTAATACCACACACACATTCATCATGCTGATATAGGCCTACTGCATGTTTTGATGCACTGAAATTCTTTTCAGTTTACAGCAAACATACTATTACAGTGTAGAGCAGCTTGAAGCTTGGCTCATCGCCTTCTTCGTTGGTAACTATGCAAATTTGCAGTTCATCATTTGACAGCCAGTGGAAACACCTGCTCCATCAGCATTTTAAAAAGCACCCAAAGAAGCAGGTTTTTTCTGGCTGCATGTGAGGTCTCTGCATTGTATTTGCAGGTACAGACAGCAGACTGGTCTACAGTAGAACAGTATCGACTGTTGACGATGCATTGCGCCACTCCCGCCGAGCTATTTCTGTTAGGGTGACCATGTCACAGTCCATCCATCATTGCCAGAAGGTCGTCACCTTTGCTGCTGGCACTGGGAGATTGGTCCCCAGACTCTGTGAACTCTCCCATGATCTTGGCAAGCTCTGCATTGGCCTGCTGGTCCTGAAAGACAATGTTATCCACCAATCACAGTGCAAGAGTGGTCATCACAGTGTCTTATATCTCATTACAGTAAATTCCATTAGACTGGCAAAGCCTTATATCTCATGACTTAAGCCTGTCATTGAGATAAGTAAATAAGAGTCCAGTCATGGGGTTTGCTTATCAAGGTGAAAAGACAAAGCCTACTAGTTGTGACAGGTTGGACCAGTGCAGACTACAAGATTTTTGCCAGGATTTCTTAAATCTGCAATAATCAGTTTTCCAATTCGAGCAGTCCAGATCACGTTGTCATCAATTCTTAAACATGTTTGATTTCATCATGGCCTAGAACAAGATGTGCATGTAGTTGGTGCACCTCAGAGACAGGTCAGAGATTGGAGAAGGTCAGTGTGCAATCAGAGTGCAAGAGGAAACAATGGGCTCTCAAAAGCAGACAGTCCAAAACAAACCAAAGATAAGGGCTACAAAGAAAGTGAAGACGGGAGACTTCTTGCATTCCATTGATTGAGTGGACACAAGAGATGGATCACTATCCAGGCGTAAACAAACAGACGGGGGTAAAAAAAAAAAAAAGCCTTGTGGTTTTAGCAGCACAGCAACTCTGAGTTTTAAGTCTTGTAGTCTGCACCTGCCCTTAAATGACAGATGTATGGCCGATATGAAAGAAACTTTACCTTTGTAGCTTGGATTTTTATGACTCCATACGAAAGCTCATCTGGTCTTGATATTAATGCCTCTCTGTGATAGGGTGGAGTCACAATGTTAGTTTTGAGCAATCATCAAGTGCCGTACCACACATTGAGAGTACGCAAACAAATAAAAATGGACTCACTCTTCTTCTTCATCGGTGGCAAAGAGGTTGACTCGGAAGCCGCTGTCTGTATTTCCTGGTTTCTGAACCTCTAACCCTCCCATTAACTTGGCCAACAGATTCAGCTCCTCTTTGGCTAGAGGGTTGGGAGCAGTGTTGACCTGTTGACACACAGCGGCTTGTTTCTTTTTGTGTATTCATGCTAATACCCGTTGTTTACAAAACAGGAAGGCGGTTTCACCTTAGTGTGCTGAGCAGAATTTTTAGACGTTCCTGACATGTGAGTTTCCACTGGGCGGCTTACGCTGTACCTGAATGAAGAGATGACAAAGAGAGAATGAACACTTACGATTATGCAACACAGTACCAAAGATAATGTTTTATTTACAGTATATGGTTCTTTGCAATATGTCAGACACACTGACAAACTATCATTACGTAAACTAAAGATGACTAAATCAAAAGCTAATGGACTTTTTGATTTAGTAACAGACGGAAAGTCATGACTGCACCATAAAGTACAGTTGCATTTCTAAATATCTAATGAGTTATACAACAGAAAATCATCATCAGCCCAGTGCCATCACGTGAATACAGTACCACCAAGTCACGTTCATGTACGTCTTTTGTATTTTTCAGCATCTTACATGTTTGTTCCTAGTTTGGTGACCCTGTCTCCGAATAACTCGAAAGATCCCTCCCGTATAGCAGAGGTGTAGTTTCCTCCGTTGCTGAACTGCAGCCTGCTGGTCTCTTCACCATTGCAGCCAAACATCCTGGAATTACCAAATGCAAAAACACTAAATATTACACACAAGCTTTTCTATTCACAAAAGTGTTTTTTAAAATGTTATTTCCTGTGTTAAAAGTTCTTCCTTCAAGTGGAACATCTGTTGCTTTCAATACTTTAACACTGTTGTAGCTTGTTTTTCAAGTGAGCTCTTGTTTCCTTCACGTATTAAATGTTTCACAGTGCACATACAATCTGCAAGTAATTTGATCAAAGCTAAACACACGGCGCATCTAAAATTAGACCGTAAATGCTTGTTCAACAAAACCTCTGTAATGCAATTAGCTGTAGATAGGCCTGCTCAGCTTCAGATTACAGTGTCTGGGTAAGATTACTAAACATATGGAAGACAAAAGGCAAACATCAAAGATCATTAGGAGGACCAAAGGTACATTTTTTTTTTACAATCCAAGCCTCTTATCATCATCATTTAGAGTGAGTACAGCTGTATACTGTGGTACCTTATCAAGCCGGGGGCTTGTGTACCATGTGGCACGGGACCACTGGTGGGAAGCACAAAGCGGCCATTGGAGTTCTGCACTTTGTCCTTAAGGAAAATAGACACCTGACATAGAAAGAAAACATAAGAGACAGGCTTGTGAGGAAAATAGAACACAAATCAAAATATAGTATATTATCCAGTAAAAGGTCTAACATGTAACATTTCCACAATAAAATGTCCACAAAGCATGTAGCAGGCAAGCTAACGGACTTACTCTTATATGCATGTCTTGGAAGAAGATGAGGAGAGTTTGTCGGATCAGCTGGAAGTCCCCACTAGACAAGGGTGTATACATCTAAAAACAAAATAAAATTGGAAAATAAGATAATAACCAGCAATGAAACTACAAAGCAAATAATAAAAGGGAAACAGCAATTTAATATGACGACATAGATTATCATTATTATACATGTACTGTATAGCTGTATTGTAAGTCTGTATCCAAATAGTTTGACACAATAAAATAACAAAATGTATTAACTACACTGACCAAAAATGCTGTTTTGTGTACTGTGTCCTGCTCAGAGCCACTGAATCAAATGTTTTATTCATTAATTTAATCTATACTTATTGATATTCCAGCTGTGAATTAATTTTTGAATAACACAGAATTTGACCACGGTGTCGTTTGAACATTGGAAATGATTTATTAAGCTAAATGTTTTAGGGAATGGGGGCAGGCAGGTTCCCTCTGTCTTCACTGTATTCATGATAAAAGATTAATGAGGGAAATAACATCATTAAAAGAAAAATATTTATAATGCACGAAGAAAGTTGTATATGGTCGTACTGTTGTTCTGATCTACGGTTGACGGATTTTTGACTAGATGGTGAATCACAAAATAAATAAAATATAAAACTTGAGTTGAATCTGTTTTCACTCCAGTATGAAACTCCAGTGATGTGTCAGTTCAGTCCGATCAGCTGCAAAATCCAATCAGTTCTGTCTGTCAATGAATATTCTTAATTTGATCAACAACAAAAAAAAGACCAATGTGAAAATGAATATTTGATTGTGGTAAATCTACACAAGCAACTTTCATTGACTGAAAATGAAAACTGGCTCAAACTGAAATGAGTGAATAATTCAACAACAACCATGTGGTAACGATGGCAGAGAGTTCACAGTCAAACGCAGCCGCAGTGATTTACACTTTAAAAATACTTTGGATTTTTCCGCACGCCATCTGGCTCAGAGTGTTGGATGTCTGTTCTATACCATAACCACATACTGTATATCTGGTAGATATTTTAAGAGACATGGTTATACTGTATATGTAGTTATGCCTCTTGTTGTACTGTTTTGCCCTTTTACGGACATAGTGAGCAGAAGTGATATTTGAATGGCTCAAACCTATGAGTTAAGATAGAATCATTAAATTGTCATTTTTTGCCAATTTTAAGAGTGTTTATCCAATAAAAAGAGGGCGTGCTGGCAGGTAAAAGACCTCTGTATTCCATCCTTGCTCTTTAGAGCAGAAATAAAAGCTTTGGAACTGCTGGCAAGGTGGCAGATCAGGCCAACTTCTGGCTCACGGAGGAGCGAGGAATGAGGAAATACCAAATAAGAATAAGAGACTAGGGATGCACCCTATAGACGTCTAACACCATTTCCTCTTCTTGGCCATATAAGTTGTATGACACAGCAGTTCCTAAATCCTGTTTGAGGAAAAGCACTGACTTGCAATGTATCAACAGCTTTGATGATGTACTCAGTTCTCTACTCCACAGCTGACCGTGTATGACTAAACTGAAGAAAAAAAGATTTGACCTTGTTAACAACTGAATTTCTTTCTGAATTAGACAGTTCACACATCACCAAAAGATTTTTCAGCACACTACGGGAAACCCCAACAAACTACGTGTAACGCTGCCACCCACTCATGTCCAAAACAAAGCGAGTGAAGTCACACACACACACACACACATCGTACCTCGATGAGCTGTTGGTACGTCTCGTCAACCTGGCTGAGAATGCTGGGGGTGTCTTTCACAAAGTCTTTGATTGCATCCATGTGGTTGAAAGACACGAGGAGGATGTCCTTCGGTCGGGGACAGAGAAGCACCTGGTACTTGAAAGCCATGGTCATCAAGTCGTAGAGCTGCGAAGAGGGACACACAGGAGCGCATGATTTCACTGACTCATCTATGAAAATAAAATGAACGCTTCTGTTGTCAGCAGAGGGAGCCGCAGTATACAGTGAATAAGATATGAAGTGATCTGTACTTTCGAGTCACTGTCAGTGCTTCAAGGACATTTTTTTACACTCTTGCAATGATTGATGTGTAGATTGATATAGTGTAGATCTGAAATGTGCTTGCCACTAAAATACCACTCTAGTGTGTCATTACTGTGCAGGATGTGATCAATATGTAGATACATTTTGTCTACTGAAGTGAAAATTGTAATTCGCATAACATACATACATAAGCACGTATGTGTTAACTTACCTTGTCCATGCTAGCCTGATTGAGTCTCATTATAGAGGCGTGGGCCAGCCTGTCGAACACAGTCCTCAGGGCCTTCTTGGAGTAAAGCTCCTGCGGCTTGAAAAGCTCTTCTAGGAACTTTTTGTTGAACATGGTGGTGATGATGTCATTCATAACTAGTCAAGCAAACAGTATAACAGGAAAGTCCACAAGGAGTTAATTCAGGTCAGGACAAACATACTTTTCCTCACTGTAGGCTCAGAAGCAGGCGGACGAGCATTCTACACTACATGTTGGCCAAAATAATATTTATCCAAAGACTAAACCAACAGCCCAAATAAAGCAGCAGCGTGGAAAGCCATCAGCATCATGTCCTACTTTGTAGCAGGGCAACAGCCAGGTAGGAACATTTTGTGTGTGAACTCCCCTCAGACATTGTTCATGTGTTATGGTTACGTGTACCAGTCACTATTGCAACTGGCAGAAGTGATCGCAAACACTGCAGTGACTGTTAGAAATCCAACGTTTCAAGTCAGTTAACCTTCTTTCACAAACCTTTCACAAGCAAATGAGCTTGCTCAACACAGTAGGTAGCATTTTCTGGTACTTGTGCGTAAGGTAAGCCAAAGTTCAACTACAAAAAAAAAAAAAAGCTGCCTTTAGAGCAGAGACAGTGTGGTGACCCTGGATGAGCTTGATACTGGCTTAAAAAAACAACAACAACCCCAAAACAAATACAATGCACTTGTTTTTGAGGCAAGAAACTATTTTATGTAGCGATTATCAGACATTGGGACTTGAGACTTATGACTTGGACTCGAGTCGCCGTTTTTATGACTTGTGACTTGACAAAAAATGAAATACTTGACTCGGAATTGGAAGTTTAAGATTTGGGACTTGACTTGAGACACGATGACTTGAATGACTTGAGTGTTATTCACATCATATTTTTTAGTGTGAATATGAAATGTATTTTTTTTTATATATTTTATTTTAAATAATGTTGATGATTACAGTGCGATCATATTAAGATCAGATTCTGCAGCTAAAATTACATCAATACACCAAAGAGGACTTGACTTGCCCTAGTAAAAAAATACTTAGGACTACAAGACTTGCACATGTGTGACTTGGTCCCATGTCTGGTTATTATTATATGTAGTGCATGTTGTGTCATATGGGCCTATTAGAGTAGATGTAAAACTATACTGAGAAAGTTTTTTGGTACTTAAACCCACAAATATCAAATAAAACACTGCAACAGTTTAAAATATGGGACCTTTAAAACAACTCCTTTGATTGTTAATGCAAAAAACGAGAACGAGAAACAAGTTTAAGGATACGCAGCCACTGACATGACGCATTTTAGGGTGATATAATCTGTGCCGCTAAAGGTCTCATCTATTTGCTTTATTTTGTGGAGTCCTCCTGTTTTACTCAGCATGTTGCTTTAGTCTAGGGGCTAAAGCAAAGAGCGAAGAGCTACTAACGCATCAGTGCATGGTTATCATCATACTGAAGCTCTACAATAATACCTCTCCTTCTGTCCTCGTCTATCCAGCCAGCTATTGTGCAAACTTTATGAATTAAAAAGGGGGAGATAGATAAATGAAATGAAAGCTGTGTAAAAAAAAAAAACAGATTGTTGAATGACATTGCAAGATTTGGCCAACGTGGTTGTGTGCATCTCTGTGTTATGCACATGTGTGCATGCATCTAATGCCAGGCTTGACATTATAGTCAGAGCAGTTTACTATTTAATGGCATAATACAGGATTAGCTCTGGGCTCCTGATTACAGTCTATGTGAGTGATGATTTTAGCTAAATATACAAAAACACCCAGGTGACACATCCATGTGCTCTTTAACTGACTTTATATGAATCCCCTAAACTTATATAAGCATGAATTAATAATTTACAAGAGGACAAACGGGCCGAAATGAAATGTGCAGCACACTGCGGAGGCTGTGTTGTCATCCGGATAGCTGCTAACCTTTCTTAGCCTTGTCTGCGGGGATATTCTGAGCTCGAAGCCGCTGGTCCAGGATGTACAGCATTTCACCGCCCAGGTTGATGAACAGCAGGGGAAGGGTTCTCGAAGACATGGCGGTAAATTTTGGAAATAGTTGAGTATCTCCAAAGAAAAAGACGTTTTAAAAAAGCAGCTAGCCAGTGTAGCTAGCTCGAGTTAGCTTAGTCTTGTCTGTTTGGTAAAGCCTCTTCTGGTTGCCAGGCCACGAGAGAAACCAGCCAATCAGAGTGCGTGTGTGTTCTGACGTCAGAGGCGGAGTCAGGCACCAGCGCTGTGTGAATTAACCCAGAGGTCACTGCTGGATACTTCTGTTTGTGACGTCATAAATGTTGTTATATTATATATTTCTTGGCTAAATATCCATTGTGCAAAACGGAGAAACTCTAAACCGTCTTTTTCTTGTTTTATTAATTAATTCAAGATCATTTTTTTCATCACTTAAAAAGCTAAACAACAAGTATGCCAAAAAAAATTGAGCCTAAATATTTCTAGTCTCTTCTTTTCTAAATCATATTTAAATTTAATTTATCTTTCGCTCTGTTTATGTCGAATTTGTATTCCTGTATTTTATTTGTTCTTGTGTTTTAGTTTAACTGTTATTTGCACTCAACACTGTACTATTTTTATCTCTGCATTGCTGATATTAGTGTCCTCTTTAAGAGTTTGTATTGAATTTAGGTATTTTGCTTAATAAAAATAAATAAATAAATAAATAAATAAATAAATAAATAAATAAATAAATAAGGTTTATATTAGCTGATAACTAAGTGAAGATTAATAAAGACTGGTGGAATTAAAAAAAGGGATACATGACTTAAACTTAATGATGCATATCTTTCGTTCTTGTGAAATACTTTAACCTCTACAAGCATCTAGCAGTCCGTCCAATAAAAATAAAAAAAGAGGAAGGAAATAACTGTGATGTCCATACTGTGCTGAAACCTGTGACTCAAGTGCATGATTTGATTTGATTGACTGAAGTGTCTATTCCGAATATGCAAACAAAAATAAAAACAAAAAATAAGGCAAAACATTTAAACATAAAAATACATATTCAAAAAGGAGTGAGAAGAAGAATAACTTATAAAACGTTCACCCCTTCTCTTTAAATGAGTGAGAATACCAAGTTTCCTTGCAACTTGTTTAGATATACCTAATTCTTATAGATAAATAGAATATATCCCTGACTTTGAAAGGTCACAAGCCCAAAAAAAGGAGGGAACTACTCTACATAGGGCTCTACGTGGATCATCACATTTTAAGTTGATATGTTTCCTACAAGAAAATAGAAATGTAATAACATAAACAATCAAAAAACAATAACAGAATCACATTTTTATTGAAAATGGTGTACAAAATGATTCATATTAAACGTAACTAATCATGTACTAAGCGACTGAACAATGCAACTTATTTACAGTAATGCAGATTAGTGCTAGCACTTTGCCACAAAGTTTCATGTGTACATACAAGGCTGCAGGTAAAAACATACATGTAATACCGACATGCATAACTCATCAGCCGTTCCCCATTGTTGTCTGCATGAAAGCTAGGCCTGCTGCAGGAATAAAATAAATCACTTCAACAATTGCTAGACATCATCAACAAGCAGAAAATATTGTACGGGTCATAATATTTTTTATGTCTTGTTATGGTGAAACGTCTCCATTCCTGATGCGTATTTCTCGAGCCATCCTGCACGTCTCGCAAAGTCCACAGAAGAAGGTCATCAGGGAGTCATTGAGTATTGTTCCCTGTGGTTAAAAGATTGCAACAAAATCACAACGTGGAAGACCAACCCACTATGAGGAAATGTGCTATGATTTCTCAATTGCAGGGAGCAACCAAAATGCTTTCACAAGAGCCAAGACTCCCAGAATCACCCAAAAATGAGCAAGGGTCTTGTAAAGAGTTTAGAATATGCATGACTAACTTACCTGAATACCATAGGTCAGTCTCATATGAGTCCTGAGGGCTGACATGCCTCCTGGCAAACAGCCCAAGCAGCAGTTTTCTCCATACTTATTTGCCGTGTAGCAACTCAGTGCAACTGGACACAAGCAACCAACAGCACCTGCACAACAGAAGTGTATTTCAGTGAGCAGCTGTGCCTTTGGTGTGTAGATAAATCATAAACGACGACATATTTAAGCTTCTTGAATGGTACTCACAGACTAACAAGTCACTGCAGCAGGAGCACAGGCCGGTGCTCCACTCTCCTGTTTGGACATTTGTCCCATAGCCACCTGCGCCTGGTTGATGGGTAACCACTGGGTTCGACATCTTAGCTTACCGGATCTGCTTGTTGTTTTCAATTCAATTGCCTAGTTAAAGAACACATTCAACTGTTAGCACAGGGACAGAGGAGAAATGACCTGAAATCAACCTTTCAATGCGGAACAACTGTTTTCACATTTTGTCACATATCCTGTGATTCCAATCGTTTCCTGAAGAGGAAGTTGGACTTTTTATAGAATAATTCAGAGTTATACTGTAACTAAATAAAACACCAAAAGCGTTATTCATACAGCTCAATCAACGTTCACGAATCGTCCTACAAAGCATGCAATGTGTCATCAAATATTTCATGGACATGGCATGAGACGCTGGTTTGTGGATTTTGAGAGCTTTTGATTTCTCAACATAATCAGCCTGTGTAAAACTCAGTTTCTCAGAAAAATACTTTGTTTCTGTGGTCGTACTAGAAAGACTGGATTTTACCAAGATCGGCATTTGTGGAATTTTTCAGTTTTTACAATATAGTTAGTTTAGAGCAGTACTAGATTATAATACTGTTAAATATCACCATAGTTAAATATGAATGATCATATTATGGTCCATTTTTGTACTTTACACCAAAAATATGAAGGCATGACCTGACCTGAAGAGCAAAAGAGCAAGTGAAGTTGTGTCGATGCAATCAAAAAGAGTTTGTTGTAAATGTACTTTTAACTTAAAAACTTTTAAAATAGTCATTTCAAAGCACGGTTTATGAGCAGTATCAGCAGAACTAAATTAATAGTACATTTTTTAAACTATAAACTAAATCTACTGCGAGAGGACAAAAAAACAGGTGTCACACTTACCAGAAGAGTCTGTCATGTGCACTCCTCTCGATCAAACTGACAAGCTGTACACCACACAGGAAGCCGTGACGCGCTGGAGCTGTGAAATGCTGGTTTGCTAACAAACTGTTGCTTCTGAGGATGAGAAAGATCTGTGGTGATTCACTGACAAACTCGAGACCTGTTAACGAGAACTGCTGCTCTGCTTCGAGGCTGATAGTGGGTTTCAGATAGCTGCAGATCATCTGGCACATGCATTTTTATTGGTTCTCCAATCTCACGTCAGATCAGAGAATTTGGAGAATTCACGCACTTGTCAGAATCTTCTCGGCACTTTCACAGAACACACGCTAATGCATCACGTCACAGCTTTTTCAGTCAGCCAACATGCTGTCACCTCCGCACTTTGTAAAAGAAAGGATGGATTTGAAGCAGTACAAAAATAAAATCAGCTGTAAACCTTGAAAATATTCATATGGATTTGCCTGTTCTAGTCACACAGGGGTGCGTTTGTTAGTATTCAGAGAATGTGGTGTGAAATATCTTTAAATATCAGCGTAAATTCACAAAATGAAACCCATACATGCTGATCTATGAAATTTAGTTGTATCCAGCATATAAAATTATTGTTGTGGTTAATTACTGGGGTCTGAGGTAAGGTTACTGAGGCGGTACACTAAAACATTTTAGTATTCTCACAAAATTTTAGCCACATACAATACCTCAACCTCACCTCTACAGCCTAGATAAAAAATCATCAACACCTCTCGCAGGCACAAATGCAACATAAGCATCAAATCGTCTTATTTATTGCAGTAATTTTGCTATAAATTCATCATATTGTATGATATTCACATTATTGTTACTAAGTCATGTGGTAATATTGCTACATGCTCATGTCCTGAACAAGGCCTGCAGAAGAAAGACAAAACTGTACAAGGACAGTGAGAAGTACTATAATGGCCAGAGGTGCAACATGCTGAACTAGATTCAGAGTTGTGTCCTATAAGCCTATAGTGGACAAATCAGCAGTTTTTGGTTTTGTTGTGCAGCCAAATATTCTCTAATCATCTAGTAATTTGAGCTCCTTATTTTAAGTTAATATCTTGCACAAGTGTGATCAATGGCTGCTTCACGAGTCATATATATCAGTACAAACAATTTCCAAAGTGCATCTGGATATAGCTTTCCGAGACATTTTATTTATTTCCATTCAATTCTGACATCAACTTCAAATCGAAAGCAAATTAACATTGTATGATTTCAACACATGGGGGGGGGGTATATACATCCACATGCCACATAACCACATCTGAAGGTGCAAAAAGCAGCAAAGATGTTGGTTATGACGAGCGTTTAGAATCAGTTGTTGTAATATAGAGTATATTGTCTTTCACTGGGTATCAACAGCTTTTGTCTTTGCCGTCTCTGCAGAGGCTAAACTTGGCTTCATCTTCAGCCTTTGCTCCGCTTTCTGCTTCTGCACTTCTTTGAAGACCTGTCGAGACAAAAAAAAAAAAAAAAAAAATCACACCTTTAACGTCAGTTAGACGGGTGTCACACATGGTTTGAGCAAGGCACCACACGCACTCTTTCTTCACTAGTGAGGAAGGAACATGTTGTAAAGGGTTTCTGAAAAGTCTTTAGATTCCATTATGAGACACTGCAAATAAAAAAAGAAACATTATACATGATTCTTCATAGAAAATACCTTAATGCAGAAGGCCTTCTTGACCACCCAGCGTCGAGTGGCCCGTCTGTAGTACTCTGGAGGGAAGGTGTAGGTGATGCCTAGCTGCTCACACACTTTCTCGAAGGCATCGTAGCGAACCAGCCTCAAGTTTTTCAAAAGCTTTTTTCGCCGGTCAATGGCCATGAGCATCCGCCTCTTGTTGGATTTGTCCTGGAAACGAAATAACACGTAAAAAGAATGGAGGGGGGGGGTCGGACGTGATTCACACAGACTCAAATAGAAACGAGGACACTTGTTCACACACTTATCATTCTGAGGGAGTTAAAACACAACAGGGCTCACAGTTGCATCATCTATTCTCTATCTGTGTTAATTTCAGCAAAAAAAAAAAAAAAAAAAAAAAATCGACATATGATGTAACGTGGAAATTTCCGACCAACGCATGTTCTTATTTCATGTGGGGGTGTACACAGGATATCCTGTAGCATACGCATGCCTCAACACCAGAAGAGGGCAGAGAGGAAATGCGGAGACACGTATTCATACATGAAAGTTCTAGTGGTGCAAATGCGGTATGACATGAGACGTCATTTGAGATTTTTTTTTTTTTACATACAACCTGTCCAGAGACCAAGTCTTCCTGTTTAACTTGTGAAATGAAGCTTAAAATGAAGCTGATTCTTCTCCCCTCACTCACCTTATGATGCTTCCGCAAGTGCTCCTGAAAGTTTCGGATCCTTGCCGTCAAAATAGCCACTGAGGGAAAATTTAAAGAGGAACTGGATGAATATACAGTATACATATCTATCTTTGCAACACAAGGGGGACAGTATGTACAGAATTGGAGAAGAGCAACCCACCCTGAACTTCCACTGAGTTGCGGTCATTCTCGTCCCTCTGGACTTTTGCAATCAGTTGTTCCGTTTTCAGCTGCAGTTTTTCACTCTGAAGACATAAACGGGACATTTGACAGCCTGTTTATGATTGGACTTTCTGACTTTCTAAAATAAAGCAGTGTGAAACATGTCAAGGCGATCTGTGGGGACATGGAGAACTCACGTGACTCGCTAACTCCAACGAAAGAAGTCTTCTGACGACATCATCAGTCCTATTAACGGGGAGACACACGTGTTAAAGGGGTAGACGATTGACCTAATTGTAGATCTATAATGAAATGTGATCTTTACTCTTTTATGTAAGGTATAGTACACAGTTTATGTATGTTTACGTTTGAGCGAGGGGTACAGCTGCAAAATCCTTCTTCAGCATTGTTGGAGACAGGTCACTGAGCTGGCTCTCAGGGACTGGATGAAAAGAAAATGTTGAGATTGAAAGACAAATTCAAAAATCTTTTTTTTTTAAAAGTCGAATCGGTGAGAACGCAGCTTCATCACCTACCCGCCTTCTTTTTGTTTGCACCCCGGGCGTAATGTCTCACTGGTGGTGGAAGAGCAAAGCTTCCTGCAACTGAGGAAGGAGAAAAAAAAAACAATATAGAAATGCTGCAATCCACAGGAAATCATGACAACACAACAAACAAACAAACAAGCTGACAGCGAAGTGTACGGAAACCTCCCATAATGCTAAAGTCACTACAGAGTTCTAAGTAGGATCTGGGGGGGGATCACCAAGAGATCGCCACTTTGCATGAATCGCATGCTGTGTCATGGGATGCAACAGATACAAAGTTTAAAGTTTAATCTGCAAAAGATCTAGATAACACGGCTGTCCCACATAAAACACGAGTACGCACACATCAGATAGTGAAACTGCAGTGGTTTTTAATATCAGCGCCATCAAAATAACAAATGTTGCTGCTTCCTCGGAAGCTACTCTTTATATTTCTAATCGATTTCATTTCTGTTCTGACAAAACTATTAATGCATTTTACACTCCTTAGACTAACAAGCGTGTACACCAACAATTCAGTCGCGATCTCGGGCTAACTATTTATTTATCGACGTGCAATTCATGATTGCAGCATTTGTCATCGAGGTGGGACGGTTAATAAAAGGCCTGTGACTGGAAACGAGCTGAAAATAGGATGCAGCAGTGTGAAAACAAGTTATCACATTCTAGTAGAGTTGGGGGAGGGAAATGAAAGTATAGCTGCTTGAGATGTTCTCGATAGGATCAAGATTGTGGCAAGATTGTATCGAGCAAACAAAACACATGCATACAAAACACTTTTTAACACATTTGCAAGCCTGCCACTGAGAGGGTTCAGAGTATGTATTTACCTCAATGCCCCTGCAGGAGCGATGCATGTTCTAGCACTTTTGTAATTGTTGATATGAACTGATCAGTTCGGCATCATACCTGCTGGCTGGGGCTCCTAATATGACATTTTAAAGGACTCTAACCGTTGTGTTTACTGCCCTTTTACTCCTATGTGTTTACTACCACACAGATCTACGTTTGAGTTTCCTTGTTACTGTGTGAATTGCTTTCTTACTTATGTTTGTTTTTTTCACTACCATTGAATTTTATTGTTGCCACAGTTTCCCCAGTTGCTTTCAGTAAAAAACAAACAAAAAAAACTTGCAGGTCAGTTCCTTGTTGCATTGCCAGAAGAGGTGTCAATGCAACTTCAAGTTGCATTGAACTGCATGACACGGAGAATCTGATTTATTGTCAAGTAGGTTTTCAAATACGAGGAATTTGTCTTGGTGTTTTGGTGCATAACAAACATTAAGTATTAACACATATAAACAACATGCATATATGTTTTTTTAATGAAAAGAGTCGCACAGTTTGTGCAGGAATGTGCAAGTATTTGCCAGATAATAGGCAAAGGTTCAAAGTGAGCAGATATTTATCAAATAAGGCAGTCCAAAAAAATATGTTAAATAAGGATTCATGTAACACGTACTCCTACTTGATGTAAATTAAGGTAGAATAAATATTACACCTGCTTTTTTCTATGCAAAAAAAATGCAAATGAACTACTTAGGGTTATGTTTTTAGTCTTTTTAAAATGACAGTAATGCTATTTTGTAGGTTTGCTTATAAAAGACTGAATTGTGGCTTAACATAGAAAGAAAAAGTCTATGCTCGCACAAATCTCTACAAGACCTGCCCTACCTGGATTCTCCCATAAAAGGAAAACAAATTAAAGTACAGTCAACTTTTGGATTACCGAAAACAAATATCACCATTAATCAGCATTGGATCTCTAAAGAGCTTCACACCTAATAATTTAGACATCGGCTTCAGAAGGTGATGAGGGGGAAAAAAAGGGGCGCCACCAGAAATTTTGGGCCCCATGACAAAAAAATCTAATTTGGCCGCCTCCTCTGTGCAGCTGTTGTCACCACATCTCTAGGACCTAACTACCCCATCAAAAGCTTTCATAACTCTAATCAAAGGCTTGCAACTGTTTTGCATTTTGTAGTTTAATACTAGTACTAGCACAATATTTACTGCTGGTGATTTGTACATGCATGCAAGTCTGCATACAGTATGCAAGCTACCATAAAAATGTGCTAAAGGCCATTTTTATTTAACTTTTACTGCCCAAAACACATAAAAATAAAGTGATAATTAATTTCATTATTATATTTGAAATATATAAAATCAATGATGATGGTTTATTTAATTTTATATTGGTGTCTACCTATTTTTGGGGCCCCTGTCAGTCGTGGAATTGGAATTGTCCTAACTTTTCCCTCCTATACGGCGCCCCTGGGAGTATGGCTTGGTTTATCTGCACCAGTTATTCAGATCTGGCAATCTACACTGCCAATCAAACCCATAGATTACTAAACTAATGACAGTCTGAGTAGAGGTATTTGATGCTCCTACAGGTGTAATGCCTCCAGTATCTCCTACTGTTGCTCTATTAGGAGTAATACCTAAAGGATTACTATCTTTTAAATATATATTACTTACAGCAGCCTTGAAGTGCATATTATTAGACAGCATGCTGTGACTCTGCACTTATCTGACAACACTGCCCACTGCTGTCGGTGTTAGGACAGGCTTTGCTGGGTGTAAATTAAACACGTTAT
This sequence comes from Collichthys lucidus, assembly GCA_004119915.2. Lineage (NCBI taxonomy): Eukaryota > Metazoa > Chordata > Actinopteri > Sciaenidae > Collichthys > Collichthys lucidus. The sequence continues at coordinate 23,914,092 of CM014091.1, forward strand.
CCAGCTTCTTCTCACCCATCGCTACACTTACCACAAGCGGCCCTGGGTGCCGATAACACAGCCGGGCTGCACGTCCAGAGTCTCGGCGACAGAGACGCGCACAGTGCGCCGCTTTCCAGGCGCAGCGCACCGGCGGATGATCTGAGAGCAGCTCGCAGGGCTGCGTTTGCGAACATGACGCACGGAATAGCACACAGGTTAGGAAATAAATAAATAAAAAATCCACTATAAAGTGATGAAAGCGTGACAGATGATCAGCGCTCGACCCCTACATGAGGCTCGCCATGTTTGATCAGACCATACAAGCAGAGCGGAGGAGAGGAGAGGATCGTCTCCAAGGCTGTGCTGACGATCCCAGAGCACATCGATGAGATATCACATGTCATAAAAAAGCACCAATGAACAGTCTTTGTTCCACTAATACTTTATTTGATCATTAAAGATGGTTCATTAAATGACAAAATCATCAAAAAAAGGCATGATTGGCTGTTATATTGGAGTTACAGGGAGAGAGAGGGATGTTTGAGTATATATAAAAACAATTCATAGCAATAAGTCAATAAATCTAATGCTTAAACAGTAATGCCTTGTCGTTTTAATGAAATAAATCAATTAATATGAATGATATCAAAGTTGTAGTGGCAGCATGCATTAGCCTATACCAAATATAAAGTTAAATGGCAGAGGGAAGAGAAGACCTGGAATAAAAATACAATAAAACCAAAAGCAGAGTAAAGTAATACGGAAATTATTTTATATCATACAGCTGGGTGGATGTATAAAGCAATTACACTTTGCCAAGAAGTGCCCCCACATCACCTGAAATCACCCCAGGCAGCTTTGTTGAGTGATGATGTTACGGCGTCTGTTTTCACTGAATAATTGTAGGTTACCCTGCTGCCATAAATCACATCCATTAGTTACAGAGAACAACCTTTTTTGGCAAGCGCAGTAGGTAAATACCAAATGTTGAGGTGAATAATAAGTCAGCAGGAAAAAAAAAAAATTTGTTTTCTGTCCTTATAGAGTTTATTTTTATTCAAAGGAAATGTTTAAACCGTTTGACCCATGGCATAAAGAGAAAGTTCACTTAATCCACACCAGTATCATTTTTTTTCTCAACAGGAGACATATCTACAAAGTGCAGCAGGCTACAGACTCATAATCATTAAATATCAAAGTGATTGTAGGATTAAATCTAGCGTGCATTTACAGCTGTCTATGCTGGATCAATTTATCACAATCGGCTCACTACACAAACTCAGACCTATACGAACATCTTGCAAAGCATTTACTCTCACAATCAGGGGTTTACTTTTTAGTCATTTTGCATCTCATTCATGGCTAACGCTTGTAGAAAAGGAAAGTCGTCCCACAGAATGGCCGGGTCTGAGGCTTCTTCGTGGATACAATCATCGCACGGTCCAAAAAAACATTGCTCCCTTGGCATCCCATCAGTTGTCATATTCTGGTAGCACTTTGGACTGAAGGATTCCTCCATCTCCAAGAGGGGCTGCGTGGACTCGGAACGTAAGTAGACATGAGGCACATTAGGCGGAGGGCTGCTGTATTGACCAGAAAAGATCACGGTAGCATAAGGGACAGAGTCAGTGTTTGAACCGGAGTAGCCTGGGAGGAAGGGTGAACCACAAATGGAGTCTCCCAGGTCGCTCGTGTCCTCTGGGCTTCCTGACCACACGTCATCGTCCTCTTTACCTAGTTTCACTGGGATGTCCAGGAAACTAAGGTGGGACAGGTATATTGGATTGGGCTCATCACTGTCTGAGGCAAGATGGGTATCCTGCAAAAATAAAATAAACATCATCAACGTCTTTAATTAGTTAATCCACATAACTAATATATAGTTTAAGCAGCATTAATGTATTTTCTGATTATGTGGAGGCAATGGAACAAGCTGTTAATGTTGCACTGACATATAGAGTTAATAATGTGTTGCTTGTGTACACATCCTGCAGATATAAAGCTGTCTTTGTCTGTAGGCTGTTGGAGGCTGGGCAAGTAGTATATATATGATTTATCATAGACTTTTTGCTGTAAACAGATTTCTGCTGTAGCTGGAAGTTTGAGAAGAACACTGAGACAGCACCAAAACAGTAAAGTTACTGGTTATATAACCAAAACAACAGGCTGAGAGATGATAAAATGCACCAAAAAGCAGCTTATTTATGGGGGTTATTTCCACACCTGTGTTGAGTCTGATGTCCATCTCCTGAGGCTGCTGTTGGCTGGATCTGGAACAGCTGGCCAGAAACGTCCCTTCAGTCTGCAAAAAAAAAGTTTTAAGTTTTGAAGATGAAATGACATTCAGGTTTGACTGTTTCACACAGTGTTGCACTGATCTCACCTGCTGTGTTTGGAGAAACACATCACGACTATGAAGATAATCAGCATCGACAGTCCAACACCACATGCAGTTACAATCATCACAACGGAAACTGCATCTGAGAAGAGAGGAATGCATGCTCTGAATGACATACCCCCCCGTGGGAACACACACACACACACACACACACACACACACACACACACACACACACACACACACACACACACACACACACACACACACACACACCCTTGATTTCTCTGTGAGGTTTCTAAAAAGTCAATAAAACAATACTAACCGAAAGGCTCAACTTCAAAATGAATTGTTGTCCCGTTCAGGCTTCCACCAAATGTGGTGACCATCATGAAAGCGTCATACACAGCCACGGTGTTGAGGTCTTTCAGGACAACCCTCCTCTCTTCTGGGTCCGAAGCCACAACTGAAGAAAAAGTCAGACATCAAATAGCATCAAGTACATAACAAAAATGTTTTAGAACTGTAGAATGAAGGTGTTTCACCTACCTTTAACAGGATCCTTAGCACTCCAGTAGAAGATTTTGTAGCTCTGGATATTTCCATTCCTTTCGTGTAAAGCAAGTTCATCCCAGGTGAGCTCAACGTGGTACTGCCAGTTCTTTTTAATTTGTATTTTTGGAACCATCGATGGAGCTTAAATAAAAATAAAGATCATCCCGAGAGATTATTATACTATATACTATACTATAGTGAGCTATTGGTCTTATGATTTGAAGCCTTCGAGCCAAGAAAATAGTGATTCATGTCTATCCACAAGAGGGCATTATTCCATCATCTATCAGCTCTTTCTGATAGATTGCTCAATATATATTTATATATATATATATATATTTTTTACTCATGTGGCTTTTCCCACTTCTTCAAAGTTAAGGCTGCCCGACCCGCACACCTCTGCCAGCTCTTTGTGTGATCCTCTTTGTGTCTTTGGTGACTTACCCTTTTGTCTCGAGTAGGCATTAACAGTCTGAGGAAGGCCCATCCAATCCTTAAACCTAGGATACACAGAGATCCCATAGGGCTTGTAGGGCTCAATGCTGCCTATTGATGAGAGTGAAGAGGTTAGGTTATCAGCGCCCATAAGCTCCTAACAGTGTGTTCAGGCAGGTCGTGAAAGAAGACCTTGCATAAGAGCGAAATCTCGTGGCAAAGGATGAACTTCAGATTAGGAAAACCAAATGAAAGATGAGGGAAATAAGAAGGACACAGATTTGAAATCTTGCAACACAAATACTATAAAACATACCGGATATAACAAGGCTTGTCTGGTTTCTGTCTGTTATTTCAAACTGGGTGAATGAGAGGTCTGTTTCTAACAAAGGTCTCCATTCCACCACAAAATCAATGGGACTGGAAGAAACCAGGCTGCTCCACTGGACCAGTAGGGATCTGTCATCTTGAGGAATGACTGTGACATCTGATATCACCGTAGCACCTGCGCACACAAAATACATCATGCACATTGTGATGAGAGTGTGTCATACCTTCTAAGCCACTTTCTAAACCTGTTTAAGCAGATTTAAAGATGTCAATCTTACTTCTGGGCAGGGTAATCCGAACTTCAGTAGGGTTGGATCTCCCTTCTGCGTTTACAGCGCTCAGATAGACTTTCTTTGCTCTCTTAGGAAGCTGGAAAGTACAGTAATTTGCCATCGTAGAGCACACCTTTCCCTTTTCACCTGACAGCTTTTGCAATGAGACAACGTATGACACATTTCGGCTGTTGGCACGGAATTGTTTTGAGGGCTAAAGAAAAGAAGAAGAAAAAAAAAGGTGAGATGTTTGAAAGGCAGACCTCACACGATCAACCAGAGCTATAACAGAAAATATATCAATTTTGTGACAGGTGTCAAGCAACATGTGTGATGCGTGTACCTTCCAAAACAAGTGTATGGTAAGATGTTTGTCTATTTGATCCCCTGATGCCTTCATCCACCAGTCGAGGCGTCCAGTGGGAGCTGAAAAGAAAGAGACGGCTGTCAGGTTAGCGGCTCGTCAAAAAGCATTCTCACTCTTTAAAAAATAAAAAAGTTTTCTATACAAGACAGGTCTATGGATTCACTGCCAGAAGTCTACAGCAGAACTCAATACATCAATTCAGCCCGGGCTATAGAGCAAAGCAATGGGAGATGTAAGAACATGGCATTAGCATATATTGAAAAAGACCACGAAATGGAAGAAAAGGCAATAGATTGGAAAATGTTGGAGTGACTAATTGTGTCACTCTGAATTGATCTGAAGTCCTACCGCTCTCCAAGGTGACTCCAGATTGGCTGCCGCTCCACTCACTCCAGGGACTTTCCCGGTATCTCACTCTAATCTGGGCAAAATACTGAGTTGCATGGAGAAGGCGACACTGGTCCACAGGTTTGGTTGGTTTAACTCGGTTTATCAAGATCTAAAACATGTTCGAGAGCACACAGTCAAACTTCAGGCAGGCTATACCACTGTTTGGTTGTTTACAGCAACTCTATCAAAAATTAATCTGCTAACTTTGACACCAGAATGATTTGTACTCACTGGTTGTTCGGCTGACCGGCTGCTGTCAGCTGTCTGAAGACGGACTTCCAGGTTCAGTCGGTTGTCACGCATCCAGGCCTGTTGCTCTGATAATGTCCAGCTCAGCTTTAGGCAGCCGTACCTTTTGGGCATTGCTTGAATGTTTAGAATTGTTGGTGGGTCAAACTTAGCTGAAACAAAGCAAAGCAAACCCCCGTGTGAACTTATGTTTTACTCATAATTATTTTGTTTTTTAATATGTGAAGAAAAAGTTCACATCAGATTGAACCCAGTTTGTGCCTCTCATGTACCAGGGGACACAACTGGATAAAAACAACAACAAAACACATTCTATCCACTTCAAAAAAAATATTTAATAATTAACCCATACTCAATTAATATCAAGGATATGTCCTTTAAAGCTACCTGGATAGGAAAAATAAATGACTTTGGAAATGGATTAAATTGGACAGTGTATGGTGTACATAATATTTTCTGATCCTGCTGGTGACGGGGTACATGGCGTATCTCTAAACTCCTATACCATCCTCACAAAGGTTTAAAAAGAAGATAATCTAAGTTGATGTAGCAATGCCAGAGATATTGTTTTTTTTATTCCATGCATCCTTGTCAGGATCAGGTAATCCAGTAATACCAGTAAATAGACCAGTAAATAGACTATGTAAAATAGGTGGAGATGCCCTTTAAAAATTGTTTAGGGTAAAATCTTAATGGCTGGTAAATGAGGCTACTGTCTAGAAACAATCAAAGAAAACGTTCAATAAAAGCACAGTTTCTTTATTTTTCACCTGCACTGACAGGTTCCAAAGTGATAGGCACTGAGGTTGCTTCTCCAAGGTCATTCACCGCCTTAACGTATAGTTCAATTTCTGAGAACAGAACAAAGCCACTGCGTGGGATGGTATATTGGTGGACTCCTGGTGGCAGCTTGTAAGTGTTGTTCTCGTTTGAATCCCTGAAATGAGGAAATCACAATGTGGGAAACACAGTTGTGAAACCTTGCATACATATTTTGCAAATTACACTTCACTCCCTGACACAAAAGCAATGTTTGCTTTCTGGTAACTGTTTCAGTATGTTGACATTTAAAGGCAGAAGATTACCGTATCTTGGTGTGGAGGGTGTACTTTGTCAGCAGATGGGTTTCCTGCTGCCCGGGGTGCCACCTACAGGTCAGGGTGCTAGGGGTGGTGAGGTTTGTCTGGCAGCTGAGGTTCTGTGGTGGTTGTGGTGGATCTATAAATGAAACAACAATATTTGCATTGTAGTTTTATGGACTATCTACATCCATATTTTCCTACTGGAGTTACACTGTTAGAATAAGTTACACAAGTGGGAATTAATATCTATATTACACATGGTTGGGTTTATGAAATTGGTGTGTATGTTTGGATGTACAGTAACTAGTAAGGTAGTTGTTGTTTGAATGTTTAGTATTCGCATTCATTTCTATTATAAATGTTTGCACTGCAGCTGGAAAGCCACTTTTGTACTGGGTAGCTGACAAATATACCAAATAAGACTAAGAACAAAATAAATATCTAAAGAATTTCTGAAATTTTGATGTTTTCCGTTCATCTTTGCAGGTCGTGAAATGTAGATACCTTAATGAGGTAACTGGGCAAAGAAATTAATAGGAGCAGATTCTTTTGCGAGGTTTTAATCCTTCGATACAATCTTTGCTGCTTTAGCTATAAACTTCTAAAACGTGTATTCACCTATATGTCCATCAAAATGTGCCAGATCTCTTTTTTTTGAAAGATTTTTTGGCCTTTTATGCCTTTATTGATAGTACAGCTGAAGACAGACAAGAAGGAGAGAGAGGGGGAGTGACACGCAGTAAATTAGCCGTTCGATGCAGGATTCGAACCAGGGCCAGCTGCAGCGAGGACTATATCCTCCACACACGGGGCGGCCGCTTAACTCACTACGCTACCGACCGCCCTGTGCCAGATCTCTTAGATTGGTGGACGAAACAACATTTCCTGCGTTGCTTTTCATTTGTGGGAGATGAACAAATTTATAAATTTGATTATTACTGAACAAACATGCACAATAAATTAAAATCTTTCTCACATCCAGCTCTGATGTCCACGCCTCCTACGACTAGAAGAGAAGAGGCCTGGACGCAGCAGGTGAGGGATCCCCTGGTGTGATTGAAGCTCGGTATTACAACCTCGGAAACCCTGCTGCTCCCGTTGGCCACGGTGATGCTGGGGAGGAAGCGATTGTCGAGGCGCCACTGTATGTGAACAGCTTGTCCAATGACCACAGGGCAGCTGTCTCTGATAATGCACGTTGCTGTTACAGGAGACCCCAAAGGCACCACGGAGCTGGACGTTTGGACCTTTGCGCACGGCTGTCTGTCATCCTCTAAATAATGAGAAAATCAATTTAAATGCAGCATGTTGAAGAGAATTCTAATTGTAAATGCTTTTATAAATTACTACTGTTGTATGAGGCAAAGAAAGTAATAATTTTTCCTCAGTATTTTCATTTAGATTTGCTTGTTTCATTCTGAGAGCAACACTCACCATTTCTGGCTCCATTTACAAATGCCACCAGCATGACAATCACTGACACCCGCGTTGATATCATGATGATAAAACCTGTTAGGCACCCAAAAATGAAATTTATTATTCTTAAATTACACATTTCATGGCCTATCTAAACAATATTTGAATTGCCATTCCTCCTGAGCGACATGCCCGCGTTGTGTTAGGTGAGCTATTTGAGAATGATAACGTCTGTCGCTTCAAAATACATCATCGGCTAGTGTTTCAAGTGCTTGGTATGGCCGGGCTGATGTGAGCAAGGATGTGATGATCTCCATAATGCATAATATTTCAATATGAACAGAATGTATCCACTGCTTTCCAATGCAGTAATGGAGAAAAATCTGCAGTGCTTCGTAGAGCATGTGTAGAACAAACTACGTACACTGATATATGACGCACTCCTGACTGTAAAACTCCCTCACAGCTTGGGTCAACATTTACGCAACGTGATTACACAAAGTACGTGACATCTAAAGCTGTTACAAAATGAAATTTAAATTCCCCGTAGATATAATAAATAAGTATGCTGGTGGTACACGCTGCACCCCTCTCTTATAGCATTCTATTAGAAGGATAAAACAGACGGGAGATTGTAATTGCCAGTTGTTAGAAGGTAACCAGCCTTGTTGGGCATCCGTTCCGTTGCTGATTGGTCATGTATAACGAGCAGAAGAGCTTGTAAGCTAAACAGATGGAAGCACTTCAGCATATTGTACTTATGATATCAAGTCAACGACCTGCCTCTAAAATCTGGGACTCACTCGGCAGCTGACATTACAAGCAAAGGTGTTATGAAAGTTAATTTTTGAGGACTGTGTTTTTTCAAATACTCACCATTACAGAATCATAAGAGGTTAGAAGCTACTGAATTTTGGATGTGGACTCACAAAGCAACACCATCGAGGCCCAGACATGCCTTTTACAGCATCATTGTCTTTGTATGCTGTATGGGAGGAAAGACAAAGCAGTTATCAGACCGGAATAATGCCGAACATCTAGGCAGACGTCATTATGAGGTGTTTCACGTGCAAGACATACTGTGGAATACATGTATTCACGTGGACACATACGGTTCCTCATGTGAAATGGCATTATATGCAATAAGCCGCACTTTTAGTCATTTCACAATATATTGCACATACTGTGTTTCTGTTCAAAAAATCTATTGTGTTTGTGTCAGTGATTTATCAAGCAAAAAAACATGACACTTCTCCAGGTTCCTGCTGATAAAAATGTGAGGATTTCCCACCCAAAGAATTTGTAAATTTAACACAGTTTAGATGTCAGTTTAAAGCCATGTAAAGATGTCACGTTGGCCCCTGGGAAATTGTGTCAAACGTTTTAATGGAGCAAGCATTGATAAAAAAAAAAATCACATTTCTCGATCATTAAAAGCAAGGATAACAGATGAAGTGTGTCATTTCAAGTATGGAATGAGGTACCATTAATTCATAATTATTTCATTTAAAAATTGTTTATTCACTACACTGATACAATTAGCATTGCATTATATATGAGTGGTATTGATAAGAATTTTAATCGGAGCTATATCAAATGTTACTAAGAACTCAGCAGGAAAGAAATCTCTCGTTTTATCTGATAGTGTGGGAGACGATTGTTTTTTTCCACCAGAGATAAATGTCACAATGTTCGCACAGATACATGTGGATACACGCACAGATATATATACACAGTACCAGTAACTGAGACCACAGCATTTAGAAACTTCCTGTGGTCTTGTAACACTCAGTCTTTGCCTGACTCACTCCTGGTGAGAAACATTTGTTCCTCAGGCCAAAACATGTTGGCAACATCAACGTGTTTACTGTCAATAGGCTTCAACTTGAATAATCTGAATAATTTGTTATTAGATTTCCAATAATTTCCAAGTATTTCTGCTGTTGAATAACTCTACACCTTTGGGCAAAAGTGTTATGTCTGGAATGTCAAATTGAAAGCAACCACAACCAAGACGAGAAGGTCTTACTTTAATAATTTGTAACTATCACTCAAACTCACAGTCAAATCGCTGCCCTCGGTGCACAATAACCGACCATTTGGAGAAGTCTGCGCTAAAGTGATGTGAGAGAAATGGGATTTTCTCCCTGTTTCTTATCAATCGCGTGCATAAAGGCCTCCATTTCCCCCTTTGCTTTCCCTTTTTTAGAATTCTTGCTTACTAAAAGGTAATTGCCTGAGGCTCTGACAAAAGGACTAAAATCGAGAGAAAGAGAGGAGGAGAGAAGAGACATGCTATTAAACGTGGAGTGTATTTTGTCAACAAACACAATTGGACATGCTTAAAAAAAAACACACAGTACGGAATAACGCTGGCTGTTTTCAGCGTATCGGGCAATTGGGTCCCTAATGCTTCCATGCAAATTATTTGGTGTCTCAGTGAGTCATATCACTGTGCGTGGAGCTACAGCTACCGTATGTTTCCTTTCCCGTTGCTGTTGAGGGTTACAAAACGAACCACTTTCAGATTTGGCAATATCCTCGACAGAGTGCAATGATAAACTTGCCACCATTTCCACTTTTTGGTCGTTATTTGTCACACCATGCTTTGATTAAACGACTTGGAAAGTGTTAAATAAAACATATATATATATTTTTTTGTATTTTGGAAACTTATTTGTCATACAGCAGTTTCTTCAACCTCAGACATAGTGACAATTTGGTGTCAGCAGTTGTAAAAGTCCAGAAAAGCTAAAAAGGAGGAAAGAAATCTGTTTCACATCCTCTTTTTGACATGGAAGACCAGAAGAACATTAACATGTTTTTCACACTTTAACACGGCAACACTGCTTCCATAGTGACAATGTCGTCATTTGCAACTTACACAAGAATTATTAGGATAAAGCTAAAAATAGCATTATATGTTTTCTATTTTAAAAGTTTTAATTTGACACATTTTGAGAATGAAGTATTTTTATTTTAAAAGTCTTATCTTATCTTGGAATTCCTCTTTTAAATAAATGTTTGAAGATCCTCTACATCTGTAGTGTTTCATGTTTGTTTAAAGAGAATGTGCTGGCATTATCAGGCAGAGAACTACAAAGGATGATAAATGGCACAAGTACAGTACAGAACAGCCAAGAAAAAAGAAAAAAAAAATCTGATTAAGCGAGTGTTTTAAATAAAATTAAGCTGAGCGCTCTGTGAGTTGGATCGGGATGCAACTCTCCAGCCTGAACCTGTGTCGTACAGAAACAAGTTTTGTGAAGTTTTCCCCTTTTCAATCTGGCGCAAGCATCAAAATGAAAGGACCAGCAAATCGCTTGATGTGAAGAAAAAAGAAACATCCATCAGAGAGGCTTGCCACTCACCGCACAGCAGCTGCAGCAGACCCAGACAGACGAGAGGCTCTCATCAGCCCTGATAGCACTAGATGAAACAGTGTGGCTCAAAGCAGCTTCACACTGAAGGACATAGATGTGTGTGTGTTAGTCAAGCAACAGCAACAGCAGCAGCAGCAACGACGTCCTTGTTTTGAGTTTGTGAAACTTCACTATTTTTAAGGAAGAAACACATGACTGAAGGGGCCCAGTTATGGGAAGAAAAACGGGGTGTTTAAATTCTCGAAAGGAAAGGAGGTGTACACTTCAAGTACAAATAATAAAATCTGAAACAACAATTCAATAAGTCTTACGCAATATATTACCTCTATGATTGCTGTGGTAATAAAAAAACATTACAGCTTAATTAAATGTCAATATCTCGCCGGGTGAGGTGTGTTTGTCTTTGCTTGTATGTGAGTACATAGGTATTTCAACTTTTATTTCATGATCTCTACCAAAAAAGTTGTCAATAAGGAGGCTTTCAGTTCCCTATAATATGACCCTGGGGAGCCGTCTTGAAGAATGCAATAAATCTGCCTCAGACTGACCCCTCTGAGTCGAGTGTGACCTTTTCGAGTAGCAGATCTGCTGTATCACAGAGTCGGCCTCAAATCGCCGTCGTCTCCCTCTCTGAGCCTGTCCAAGCCTTTGTCAGCATGGTAATAGAACAAGCTCTTAAATGGGATTGTAAACTGTGCCTTGACCCCCCAAGGGCACTCGAAACTACTTGCCATATCACGTTTATTAGCTTATTAAATTGTAAAATGATTCTCCGTCTGAGGCCTCATTTCAAACGGAGCCAGTGAGCTCACCCACTCAACTTTTTAATCTAACAACGCGCTTGCATCCCCGCTCGGTCACTCCAGCCGCCCTCAGAAAACATAACTGACGCAAACTGTTAATCAAGAGGCCGCTGGAGGAGGAATTAAACGCACGCAGCGGTGGGTTCTTGAATAGGAATCAACAGGAGGAAAGAAAAAGCAGCCGCTAATTAAAAATACATTAACTGGTTATCATGCGTTGACATATTTTGCTTGATCTTTTTTCCTAATCAGCGGTAATGAACAAAGTGTTCTCCATCCACTGGGTATTACATGCTATGTTTCAGTGAGCAGTAAAATGAACTGAGCGCCCCGGAGCTAAGTTAAACCGATGAAGCTTCGCTAGGTTTGATTACGTCTATTGTAACTGTGCTCTTTAGATTCTTATTCACAGTAGAGATGTTGGAGATGTGACTAACCTCAAAGTAGTCACTGTTGGAAATATTCTCTTATATCTAAGGCAAGGCAAGGCAAGTTTATTTGTATAGCACAATTCGTACACAAGGCAATTCATAGTGCTTTACAGAGGCAAAACATTTGGCATTAAGACAAGCAGTAGCAATAGAAATAAAAAATTAAAAAGAGAAGAAAATTTAATTAAAAACATCAGAATGTCATTTAAAACAGCAAATTTGAAAAAACTATTTAAAACATTAAACGAATCACCGGATTATGATTAAAAATTCTTTAAAAATTCTTTAAAAGAGCTCAGCTATAAGCATGTGAAAAGAGAAAAGTTTTTAACCTGGATTTAAAAGTGCTCAGAGTTGGGGCTGATTTCACTCCTGCTGGTAGTTTGTTCCAGTTGTGAGCAGCATAACTGCTAAATGCTGCTTCACCGTGTCTGGTTTGAACTCTGTGCTCCACTATCTGACCTGAGTCAGTAGATCTCAGAGCCCTACTGGGTCTATATTCTACTAACATGTCGTTTATGTATTGTGGGCCTAAACCATTCAGTGATTTGTAAACTAGTAGGAGAACTTTAAAATCTATTCTGTGGCTAACTGGGAGCCAGTGTAAAGACTTAAGAACTGGGGTGATGTGTTCTGGTCAAAACTCGAGCTGCTGCGTTCTGAATGAGCTGCAGCTGTTTGAGTCCAGTCAAAAGACCATTACAGTAGTCAAGTCTACTGGAGATAAAAGCATGGATCAGCTTCTCCTGATCTGTTTGGGACATAAAGCCCTTAACTCTGGATATGTTCTTAAGTTGGTAGAAGGCTGTTTTTTGGTGACTGATTTTATGTGACTGTTGAAGGTCAGATCTGAGTCTATCAACACGCCAAGGTTTCGGACTTGGTCTTTAGTTTCTAGAGACAGTAACTCAAGGTGTTTACTGACAGCAACCCTCTTCTCTTTATTGCCAAAAACACATTATTCTATCTGCTATCTATTATGGTAGTTAACTGCAACCACTTCACTTCTGCTGATCATGGATGCTTACATTTAAATCTGTATTTAAATCTAAAAATAATTTAGACCCAGTGCTGAAACAATGCCGTCCTACCACTCCACCCAGTTCTACAAGTCAAAATCGATACAAAAGGGTTCAACAATAAAGTAAATTACAGGTTTTTTGTTTTCAGAGATGTCGTACTCCCAAATCAGCCCTATAACCACAGAATAATGAGTAATAATGAATAATCGCTGATGACAGACCTGCTAGAACTGTAAAGAAAGTGTTTTCTTGTATTGAAAGTACAATAAACTTAGTACATCATGAGAATGAACCTTGTTGGACAAATTGGGTCATCACAAACTTTTTTTTTTGTAAAAAATTTGGACGACAGCCTGTTGAAAATAACTCATGTAATCTCAATGTGTATTGGTATGACAGCATGACAAAGGGTAAACGGCTCATTGCGTGTGAGTGAAATAATCAGACGTGACCTAAATGATCTAAAAATTGAGAGTGAAAGTACTTTGAGAAATAAATGGTCCGCTTACTTCAAATTTCAAAGAAATCCAATCCAATAGTGGTCATAATATTTCACAAGAAACACTCCAAAAATGTCAACTTCAGCACAGCACTGGAGGAAAAATGAAGGCAATCTATTAAATAGGTGTTATGATCTACAGACTTCTGAAAACTGTGCGTGTTCTGCAGCGACAGTTCGGATAAATATGTGCCGTACGAGCTGCCTACACTATCAAAACTCCCAGATGGAGCCACCATATGTCCTGAAAGTTGCAATGTGGAAGGTGCATGTGCTTTACTTTGGTACTATTGCTGCTACAATCACAGGATGCGAATGCATGCTGTTTGCATATGTATCCAACAAAGTCTCCTGTTGTTGTTGTGTGTGCGTTGCATTCGCACAACAGAGACGTGCGTGCATCAGTTATATAACGAGCTGTATTCCTCGTGGTGTTTGGCGTGTAACACCGATTCCAATTCTGCCGTAATAACAATCATCTGTCATATTCAGCTGTCAAACTAGACCATGCGTAATATGATTACATACATCTGAACTTGTTGTACACTGAAATTGTGGCCTCTCTCCTGATGCTCATGGAGCTTGGTCGTGCGACTCAGTGAGACTGAGAGTGAGAGAGAGAGAGAGAGAGAGAGAGAGAGAGAGAGAGAGAGAGAGAGAGGGTCAGACGAGCTCTGACTCACGCTCCTGCTCCTTACATGCAACCAATCCACTCCTATCTAGTACCTGTCACACGCTGGCTGCAAAATGGAATTGACTATTGATTTCCCCCTTACCACAGGTCAGTTGTGCTGGCAGGCTATAGTGGGCTCACTGAGAGCCTCGTGTGGGACAACAAGAGGAGAGGAGAGGAACACGAGGAGGAAGCATACACACTAGTAAACACACACACACACACACAGCACAAATACACGCTGTTATTAACTACCATTCTGCAGGACTGTGTGAAAGAAGACAATGAAGGTTGCTTTAAAAAGAGGTGTGTGTGTGTTGCGTAACACACTCAGGACATAGGTGTAGGTTTTGTTCTTTGAAGGGAGGGAAAGTTGAATCAACATCTGTGTGGGAGGTAGATGTGCAAGGTCAGATTTTGCTACACTGAAACAAAGCAACTTTTTGCAGTGACACGTGACCCGTTCGAGAAATCTGCTTGTGACACTCGCAAACGTAGACAGCTTGGCAGAGTGTTGCCACTTCGAGTGATTCATGCGAACACTCAGCAGCCTGGAGAAGTGAAACAATGCAATATTTCACAAGAAGGAGAGCAAACATTTTTTTTCTTCTATCGTTTAGTAACCTGTCAGATTTATCCCATTGGAGGGTCCTAAACCCCAACACTGAGAGAGAAAACAATGAAATAAGCAGATTTGTTAAACAGGTATTTATTAAAGCTCGAGTTTAATAAATACCTGTTCTCGATCGGGGGTCTCAAGTGTTTTTTTTGTTTTTTTTTATTATCGGAAAACAGGAGGAAGTGGGCTTCACCACACTGTGGCAGCTTAGTTCACTTCTGGTACACGCTAACATCATTTGACATTTACAGATGGTGACATTTACATTTGACGAAGGACAAAACACATTTTCCAAGTGACAAAGCACTTTCTTACATCTCAGAACAAGTTACTTAGAGTTGTTTTGAGCTTGAACCCAAGGGTACAAGCTGGCAAACGGCATTTCCAACACCTCGTGTAGTTGTCCTAGAACAGGGGTGGCCAGTAGTAGTACAGTATATATATATATATACTGTATATATGTGCATCTTAGTACAATGTGTGCGTACAGTGCAGTTATTTCTGTGAAATGCATATCTGTATACTTGAAATGTTTACATAGTGTATATGATTTTATTATATGTACTATTTTTTTTCTATTTTAAGTATATGTTAGATTTGTTCTATTTTTTTCTTATTTATGAGTTTTTTTCTTATCCACCTTGTGTACTGTGAGCTGCTGTAACAAGTGAATTTCCTCAGTGTGGGATCAATGAACTCTATCGTATCTTATGATGCTCATATTCAAACATTTGACTTTTTCAAGACATTCAGACCGTTTATGAGAAAACCCCTCACCCTTCACACTTTCGCAGTCTAAAGGCATGAGTGGCACAAGCTCCACTGGCTACTAAGTTGAGTGGCACGACTTCCTTCTGCAGGCTCTATAAACTTTTAGTGTGTGTTGGTCTGTGGACAATGATCCAACTAACATCAAAATTAAACTGGGTCCGTGGACCGTTTAGTTGAATTCTGTTGGGGATGGCACCGGCAGTACACAGGGAATGTGAAACCAGACGACTTCAAACTTTATTTACTGAAAGAACTGATGGGAACCAGAGAGCTGTGACTGTGGCCTGACTTTGAGCGGTCTGCAGTGTTATTTAACATTTAATGCTGCTCATTTCTAAGTGTAGCCAGTATAGCTACTCACATGGATCCAGGTCTATTTTACCAAAGCCTTTGTTCAGGGTTGTAAGAAGTACCTTAATGTTTTGTAGGCAAGCATAAACACCTTCATGTCGACAGGCATGATAACATATATACACACGCCATTCCCAAAGTTAGGCTAGTGTGGTTTGCAGACCAAACTTCATATAAAATCAATAGTAATATAGGCAGCGAGGAACAGACTCTGTGAGCACAATAGCCTGGAAGCTGTTCAATTTTTTTCTTTTTTCATTTTTCTTTTGTCAAGGAGGTGCCAATTTAAGTCTTCGGGCCTTACCACCACATTACTATTATCTTGTCCTCCAAAACAATAGAGGACAAAATAGTAGCTTTTGTTGATTTGCTGAAATAAGTAACGGTATGAACAATATGTATCACTATTCAGCCTCAAAACTTCAGCGTCAAAACCTTCTGATGTTTAAAAAAGGTCCTCCTATATGCTATAGTAACTGTATTGTATAGTTTTGGATTGCATTCGATTTAAGTATAAATATTATTCTGTCCACTCTGCACAAATAATCAATCCCTCAGCTTGTTTTTCTTTCAATTTACCCCAGACTGTACTACGTGACATTTATCAACAATCTTATGTGTGTAAAAGTTGAATGTACTTTTTTTTTTTTTTTTGAAAAAGGAGAAGTTCTAATAATAACAGATGTCAAAATTATTTGTCACTTTATGCCTCTGCCTCACACATTGTGACATCCACCGGGTTGCTTCAGGCGATGTGCGACTTGGTATATTAAAGATTCGCCTTGGGTTGCTACATCCCACGTTTGCACGCAGATAATTCTCTTACCTGCTCCGACTTTTGCCCCACCTCCTTTCTCAAACCATACAAGAGGTCATGAAGTCATCGATCGAGGGGTTAGGAGGTGAACAACTGTAGGGTGTTATAGCAGAATCAATCTTATATGTCAAATTCCATGAGCGCACGAGGAATCCAACTCATGTTCAATTCATGCAGAGAGAGAGAGCTTACATTTGTGTGAATTAAATCCATATGCCAGGAGTATATCTGCAAATGGCATCCATTCACATGTTATGGTTGTAGCAGATGATAGGAACAGAAAGTGAAGCACATCAACCTTCTGCGTTGCCACTTTTCAGGAATGTCCCTCCACCAGGTGTTTCTATCAATCTACAAATTCACCTTACTTCCAGGTTTTGAATTTTGCCAAATGTGATCTTCAGGTGGGCTTCAAATTGCCTGTTGTACGTCCTCTTTTTGTACCCAACCTGACATCCTGCATGATGTATGGCCACTCCTCACCGTCTGCCTTCCATCTCCCCATAAACAGTCGATTGCTTTACTTTGTTCTGTCGCTCATTTCCGTGTTCACGTTCTGGATGAGCGCTCATAACCGACTCACTTTCCGGCTCCTGACTGATTGATTTATGGGTCAGTCATTAGATAACCTTACCTGCCTACCATTTCACACGGTCAAATGTCCTTCAGCGAGGAATCAAAGGCAGAGAGTTGACATCTGAAGCTTTGCTTCAGTTAAGCTTGCTTTTAGAAAACCCAACTGTGCTTTTACTTTCTGGAATAAAAGAGTGCAAGGGTACATATTCAGTACCCGCTTACAGTAATCCAAATTTAAAATCTAAAGGCAGCGTTTTAACACCTCATCAAACATGCCAGACCACCAGTGAAACATGCAATTACTGAAAAAATTTGCATAACCACTAGTAGTACTTGCAAACAACAGATTGAAAACAGATTATGGGATTTGTCAAAGGCTGACCTTCTGTTAAGCAGCACCTGTGTACAACAATGTGAGCCAAAAAAGCATATCTACCCGTTATAACCAACAGATGGCACTCTGGTAACATCTAGACATTTATGATGAAGGAGGGGGGTAAAAAAAGGGAGAGAGGCAAAGAGAATTATAACCATTTGTAAATTTATGTTTATTGCATGATGTGACTTGTTTGAGAGCTACAGGTGAGCGAGCTCGTACACATACGTTGCTTCTTTCAGTAAAGGTTAGAGAAAAACAGACAGATACTGAAATCATAATGCCTTTCCTTCACAAAATGCTTGCCTGTTAACTGTAAAAATAAAAAATCCTCACAGGGACACTATTTGACAAGACAGCCAAGCTGTGTGTCAGACCCCTTTAGCTCACTTATTTATTCTAAATGGACCTGCTTTTCGTTCTGTCATACGTCGAAGAACTGGGTTACCTTGAGCAAACCGTTTGACATTGAGGCTGCTATGCAAGGGCTGAGCAAGATGGCCAGGGAACCTAATCCTTTTCAGCGTACCAACAGCAGGACCTCGGCCAGTCATCACTCTGACGTGGAGGGGTTTGTGGATGAAGCCAGATGAACCGAGGACAGGAACTTTTCTTTGCAGGCCGTATCCAGTTAGACCCCTCTGGTAAGTGCCATGACCTCGGCTTTGGGGCAGGCGGAGCCCGGTCAGAGCCACGCCACTTCTATTTGGGACAGACTCATCAACAACAAGGTCGTGCTCATTGTAGACAAATGAGAGCGCTTTGTTGCGACCTTGAGGATCCCAATTCACAAGGTCAGACTGGCTTGGAGGGGCAACATGCTTGACATCCTCAAAATTGGACTTGCGGTTAATAACTGATTGTCCTCTGGGAAGTCTTACCACTTGGTCGGTGGTGTATTCACTTTGAACTGGATTGTGAGTGTCACGGCTGACTAGAAATCTAGATTCAAAACCCTTGGGGTGAGCTTGTTTATGTAATCTGTCATCCGGGGATGTTACTGCGGGTTGATTTTGTCTGTAGGAGGCCATGTTAGGTCCAGTCTCAGCCAATCCACCATTGTTATTGTGAAATTCAAGTCTGAATGGCATTGTTCTAGGCTGCATCCCATGGTGAGCTGGTCCATAGAGATCAGGGGCTCCATGGACTCCTGGATAATCCAAACCCAAGGCAGCAGCACGAGCTAGAGCAGAACAACACACAGAAGTAACTGTATTTATTCTCTGTGTGCCGTTTCATTATTTCAAAATGTCAAAAAAATTACCTCTAATTGGTAATTATCCGAACACACTAACATCAATCAAGTGCACTACATACCTCTCGCTGTTTTAGCACAATACACACCTCCAGCCGACGCAGAGTGAAGCACGACCGAGCTGCAAAAGACAACAAATGCTGTAAGGCAAACAGCACAGCGCTGAGCTGCTATGATTGTTTTTGAAGCACAGGAAACACTCTGGGTTAAAATACCTGAAAAAAATCACTAGTTGTACACACATCGCTGCAGTCATATCAGCATAAACTTCATTGCAACACTAAAAACACTTGCCACTCTCGACTACCTTTGCAGCCACTCTGACTGCCCAAAACCTCACCCTGGCTTGATTTACTAATTAGAGACAGCTGGTTGTCATAGAGACCAAAACTCAACCACTGAATCTAGTCAGCCACCAGCAAATTGCTTCATTACAGGCAATTAGTTAAAACGCTTGCTAGCAGCAATATTCGAGAACACAAGACATTTTTGTTTACTTCTCATTTTTCAAGTGAAACATTTAAAACATGGCAGTGCGAGCAGTCAAGCAAATATTTATGGTTCAGTGTGATTTTTTTCGAAAAAACTTGTAATCTCTTATTTATACACAACAGAAAAAGAAAAGTTTGTGTGAGCTCGGTTAATAAAATAAAAGGCACTCACAACTATAAAGAGTGGACGGTGGTCCAGGTTTCTGCAGAGCTGCTCTGAAACCTCAAAATCTGGCTCTAGTTGCATCCATGTTGTCAGTCCTGCTTCTTCCGCCTCACGACTAATCAAAAAATCGTCAAAGATGTGGATTATCAACAGACCTGAGTCAGGCTGAAGGATGCCTCAGGGCTCAAATGAGCCATCTGTAATGGATAATCAAGGCAGCCATGCTGTTAATTATGCATACCTTTAAGCCTTTAAGCTGTGAAGTTGGACATTTTAATATGGAGACTTATGGAGACTGACATGTTCTGTAGCCAGCCTCAAGTGGACGTTTGAGGAACTGCAGTTTTTTTCACAAACTGCTTACTTACTTAAGTTTCTGCTTGGTAAATGTGTGAGTAGAATCCTTTGCTGCCATTTTAATTGTAGCTATTTTTCATTCCTACCAAAATAAATAACACCACCCCAGAACCTTAAATTTCCTGAACAGGTAGCTAATTAAAACGTCTAACACCCATGACAATGATAACTGATTACCATAACCTCCACAAATTTAAAATAATCTCGTTAAGCATGACTTTTTTATTTTATTTTATGGTTCAAAGAACACAGAACACATTTGAAAACACGCATGCAACAGTGACAGCGGGTTATATTTCCTTAGTTTATCATGAACATGTAGAGTTAATTGATTTAAAATAAAAAAAGCACAATTAAATCGTTTACTTTAAAAGCAGGAGAAAGGAGCAGAGCTTGGATTCTTGACAATGAAGCAGCTGAGAGCAGTGGAAGCATTTAATAATTCACTCAAATTATTTCTGTCAGGACTGACAAGCTAAATGGCGCCTTGATTTAATTCTGTAATTGCACGTTCACCTTTACCCTGAACCCATACTTTGGTAATTAATAGGCCTGAGCTTTATTTGAAGTGTGGCAAGGCAAGTAATGGAATTTAAATTGCAGGTGATGTGAAACCAAAGACGTGAATGCCCGCTTGGCCAAGCAGCTAAGGTTTTTTTTTTACCACCACGGTGTCACCCCAGGGGAAAACGAAGCCAAAAAGTGTCACCAACCCTCAATCAACCCACAGACCTAATCCTGTGCTCCTGCACTTTGCAGACCATCTGTTTGTTGTTAAGGATAAATTAGGCTTGTAGGCACCTTTGCTATTTGACTTGTTGGTTTCAATACACTGCATAGTCCTGATAAACACCTGGACCCACACATTTAAACTGCCTAACACCCTCTGATGGTGGTGGCGTCTATCAGCAAAGTGACTGTACCTTTTGCCTGGTGCCGGCTAACATTTCTTGGGAGTCTAAAGCAGACCCACATCCCCATGTGGATGAGGTTGAATCGCTTGACACACACCCTCCGGAGGCAAGTTATGGTATACGAGGTCAGGAACAGAGGATCAGTGTTTCACCTCTAGACCTCGGGGTGACGGTGAGCTTCCCACTCGTTCAGCTCCTGTCATCCCCTCTGGGCCTCATTTGTGATGAGCGGGAGGTCTGCCGTGTCATTTCCTGCAAGATGTTGACACAGACAGAATAGCCTCACTGGAGTGCCAAATGACCAATGAACTCTTGACACAGTGTTCCAGTAATGATTGTTTAAAACCAAAAGGTGGCATGTAATGCGCCGCTATTAGGGGCTCATGATGAAACCGCACGCGCTTGTTTTGGACCCGTGTAAATATCTATCAGAATCAATTAGGCCTAATAATGTACAGTCCTTAGAGGATTCACATCAAAGCACATAAGCACACAATCCAATTAAGAGTGTTTACTGTTTAGATTGAAATGCTCAGCGTTCCGCTCTTAAACCCAATCCGCATATCAGTAAACAGTGTTCGCCAGAGTGTCTTTTCCAGCGGTTGTGTGTGGGCGTATGTGTGTGTGCTTTGCAGTCTTTAATATGATCCTGTGCATTTTTTTGTTTCACGTGTTTGTGTGAGGTCGAGAGAATCGGAATCACAGATATTTTATTTGCTGTTTTAATAGTGCTTTAGTGAATTTTAACGGAGGAAAAAAAAACAGCTAAAGGCAAACTGCATACATTAGTACGAACGCGAATTTTGTCATCTCTGCACAAGAACACATATCCAAGCCTATAAATTGACACCCATGCATGTAGATATGTTATTTATATTCATTAATTTATATAGACTATGCGCACTGACACGGAAACTGTGATATATGATAATGTTTGTGAAAAAGCATATGCTAAGTTGCTAAGAACGGCTTACACACGAGACAGTTTTTCTTTTGTTTCCTCCAGCAACCCCCGTGTTTCCTATAAATAAGAGCACAGGACCATGGCAACCTTTTATTATCCTGGAAATGACTGATAATTAGATGAAAACATTGGCATTTAGTAAGTGTACTAAATTTCAGGCTACTCTTCCTTCTGCTCCTCCACTGCTGCTGCTGCTGCTTCACCGCTCTTCCTCTCAGCGCGGTAGACAACAGATACTGAACTCTTTGAGCTCTAGGGCTCAGGCTGCCTCCAAAGCACGAATAGCAATCAGGAGAGGGAGCGAGGACACACACACACAAAGCAACAGTTTCTGTGAGAAAGAAATGGTCAGAATACACACTGAGTGAGATATCTACAAAAAAAAAAACAGAACAGGCGAGGAAGCAAACCATTTGTTTCCACACTTCCAAATTAGAAAGCCCTCCAATCCATCTACTATTCATGCAACTTTCAGAACGGAGGCTTGCCTGCACCAAGCATGCTGAGCCTGCGATTTGTGGCAACAATTAATTTTGGCTTTTTTGGAGCCCGCCTTCGCATCTTTTAACTAACAGAACATAGACTGTTGCACGCAATCTGTCCCTCTCTCTCCAGGCTTTCCATAACAAAGGGAAAAAAAACAAACAAGATGCTGTAAGGTCTAAAGTATAATTACCAGTGACACCGCCAGGATGGTTCTTTTTTAAATTCCATCCCAATTAGGGAAAGGAGCAGTCAGCAAACACTGCTTGTGATATCCTAAACAAATGCCCCTTGTGGCTGGTTCCAGCAGGCACGCAGCGGCTTGCATCGGGGACGCAATCACCTGTCAGGCCTCATTTGGATGCGGCGGATTTTCACTTGATGGCGTGGTGCCGTCCCAAACCGTCTCCCCATACGCTTGATTCAGTGTCAGGGATTAATTAGCTTCATCTGGTTCGACGGAGGCCGAGAAACCCAAGCGAGCTAGTCAAGAGAAAGAAGGGAAGAGAGTAATGACAAATCAACGGCGGCGTCTTCCTCCTCCTCCTCCTCCTCGCTGTGTTTTTTGCTCTGCAGGCAAAAGCATCACACTAATTCCCATGATGCTCAGCAGCAAATTGTGACAAGCTGAACCAAATCCACATGCAACTACTGTACGGTAAGTTTGGTGAGTTAATTACGCAACTCTCTGCTGTATATACTTCCTTCAGTTCAGATTATGAATGGATTTTGTCAGGGTTTATTACCTGTACATACTGCATGTTTTTCTGGCTTTCCCCCCCCTCCGGCTCTGTATGTGTTCATCAGGAGTCTTTAATTACTTTTCCTTGAAGGCAGAATTCAACTGAGGCAGCTTCCAGTGTCTCAGCCTCATGTTGTTTCATTAAACAGCGTCTCTCTTGTTATTTTCACAACAGTATTAATGTTGACGATCATGGCAATTATAGCAAATAAAGTATTAGTCGTAGAAACAGCGAGGTGCATTCAGTTTGTCATCCTCAAATTAGTTTTACTTTGTACACTCTTTCGGGATTTAATTTTATTTTCCTTCCCACTCTTTCATTCGGTTTATCATTTAATTATTTATGTCTTTTCGGTGATATTGAATAAATTGCTGTACATTTTTTTCTTTCAAATTGATCATTTAAATGATCCAATAAAATAAAATAAAAAATGATTTAGAGTGTAGTCACCACTGAATAGCAACGGATGAGCTGTTTGTCACTTTATGTTGGGGATCTCGTAGAGTCAAAATTACAGCATTTCTTAGTGTCCATGGGTTTTTGATAATCCGTTTGCCTCCATCCTCTGCTGTCCTCCCAAAACTGTGTGATTTACAGTTAATATCTGATCAACTTTTATCATTTGACACCATGTTAGCAGCAGACCAGATCTTATTTTTCCATTCATACAATAAACTAAGATCTGTGGCTTCAACTGCTAAAAAAAGAATTATCTCACATTGACTATTGTATCTTCTCCTCAATCAGCACGTCTGCTCTCGATGATCTCAATGGTCTTAAATTCTCACACTCGTGTACGGAACATTGCACGATCAGGCCCTTGCATACTTCACCTATAATCATCAGCTCACCCCCTCAGGTCACATATACTGAATTTGCTGTCTGTTCCCAACCCTGTTCCACACAACTGTCTTAAAACTGGTGATTGCTTGAACTTTAAAAGTTGCAGGCAGCATAGGAAGCAGGTTGGAACTGAACCAGTTCAGGCCAGTGAGGACTTGCTGTTCAGGTGATCTACTGGGGGATCACAGGTGGTCGAGCTTGCTCCGCCGCTCCCGCGGGCAGCTTAAGACATATCTGTTTAAACTGGAGTCTGGGATACAGACATTCAGCTAACTCCGAAGGCCATTTATTTAGAAAAAAAAAAAGGTCTTAAATATCAAAAGATCTGCTTTCTCACTCTTCTCCACTAGCTGGAGGTGTGTATCTGTGTGTGATTGACAGCAGCTGGCAGGCTGCCGGTGTTACACCACAGGGAATGAAAGACAAAGTAAACAAACATACACTGTGGCCTACATGTCATGTGCAGACAGCACAAAACCTATATACACACATGCACACATATGCATAGATATATATAATTATACACATATAAATCAGGCATGGTGCCTGAGAGCATCCAGCCAGACTGTAATGACATTTGCTGGTACGTTTAAATGCTGTTTAATGTGCTGCAGCTGAGCAGATAATTAGCAATCTAGCCATCAAACTTGATGTCTGATGTGAAAGTTGGAGCTTTTTCCCATTAGTTTAGTGAATGTACATATAGCATACATACACAGAAAGACTTTATATATATATATATATATATATATATATATATATATATATATATATATATATATATATATATATATATATATATATATATATATATATGGGAACCGTGCTCTACTTGCTCCAGTTCTTTAAACTTTACTGTTTCTATGTACCCACTCTAAGCCATTTGATACACGTGTTTGTGGGGATGACAGATGGTGACAGGCGTTTCTCCTCCACAAAAGACATTAGTAATAAATACCGTAAGTGGTCATGGTGGTGTCATGTTTTGGCACTGAATTCATCAACCGCCATCAAACAAACACTTTCATGATTTTATAATGCACCATCTGTAAAACTCAAGGCAAAGCTCAGGGATACATCCAATTTATGTTTTTTTTTTTTTTTGCAGAAGAGGTGATGAGAGTGAGTAAGCAGGAGGGGGGAAAGTTACTTGGACCTCGATCAGCTTTAAATACCCCCATAACTGGTAGGCCAGGAGCGTGTATTTGCTGGCTGTGACAGCCTGTGAGTCAGCTAAATGTCTTGTGGGTGTAGGGCCTGCTGGTTAACGCTGATCCACTGCACATCTGGACATGCCTTGCAGTCATAGCCATGCTGTGGGTGTAGTAAGTGGTGAAGTTTTTGGACGACACCAAATGGCACAGTGAGGAGAAGGCACAAAGAGGGGTATAAAAGCCTAGAAAGGATAAATAGGCCTACAAAGGAAGAGAGAAAACTAAAATGGAGAGCTCTTAGGCTGTGATGGCTGATGCTGGAAATTGCTGCCATGCCTTGATTCCTCCATCATCTCTATCTTGCTGAAAACCTGACACATTTTTCTTTCGCTGACGAAGAAAGGCTGTTTTTTTTTTTCTTTTCTGCCTTGACCAAAGTAAAGTCAATGTCAAACACTCCTTCCATTGGCTCCTTGTAGGCCTGTGAGAGAAGAATTGTTTCTTTAATGAACGCGTGGAAGGTGCTCTGGGTGGTGATTGGTCTCTGCCTCATTAATGAGAAGGGATGGTCAGCAGTTGTTGAGGGCAACACATCGACTACATTGATCGTATCGCATCGATCGCCTAACAGCACTCACATTCAGCTTTTCTAAATTCTTTGTCTTCACAATTCAGGTATCACCTTGCAGGTGAGGCTGCAGGGGAAAATGTTAAGTCCTAACGAGCTTCACTGGTTCACTTAATTTACAGAATTAGATGCCTTCAACAGACAGGATGAATCGACAAATGATTTAGCGGTGTCTTCTGAGAATGCCTAACATGGTTGCCATTGTTACAAAAATAGATGTTCAGATCCTCCACTTGCTATCACAGCTTTTTTTTTTTCCACGGAGCTGCTGTGTGGCAGGAAAAGAGGATGAGATGATGGTGGGTGTGGAAAGGTGGAGGGATTTTTCAGCTGTACTCCATATGTTGTGTCATTTGGGGGCTTGCTGGTATCTGTGTATGCTTGGCAGGTCTTGGCTCCTTCCCTCTGTTCATGGTGTCTGTGCACCCGTCTCTGTCAGCATCCACCTGCCCTTCTGCCTCCAGACCTGGCATCGCACGGTGTTTTACTGCTCAGACACCGTGAAAGTGAAATGAACCTGAAAACAGAATTTCCCCAATAAAATAATAGATGTGATACACTTTTGCAGTTCCTGGTCATGAGAGAAATTATGTGTAAATGGATTATTAGTTCACCATATTAGCATGCTGTGCTCTCATCAGATTGTCCGACTCACGATGGAGATGAGCACAAACAGAGATAGTTCCTTTTTTTATTCCACACAGTCTTCCTTGTTAAAACCCGCTGACTACATTACCCATAATGCAACTGAAACTTTCAACAATTTGGTCGAAGATTGTGGCGTGTTATGCCAGTAGCTGCTAATGTTTTTAATGTTTCCAAGGAGCATGCAACAGAGGTCTGGGAAGCAATGGCTAACAATGTGTATTTATATTTTCATGTGTAGAAATTATATTTCGACTATAAGTTATTAATGATTAGTTAGTAATGATTATTTAATGACATTTCAGAATACAATTGCATACTTTCCACATAATAAAGAAAACATAACCTTCCAATTTTAACAATTGCATTTCAGATATGTCCAATAAAGTATATCTGCAAATAATTCCTGACATGTCACCTAATTACAATAATGTTTTAAAATATGTTTTTTGAACATGTTTGTCAATCGTTCCCACCATGAGCGAGCACTTGGCAGCACTCGCAAGGAAAAGCTCCCTTTAACTTGTCAAATTACATTTTGACTGGTGGAAAATTCCTCTTTTGATATCTAATATTTGTGTCTGACTAGAAGTAGCTGCAGATATTTAAAATATAATTGTTGTGGATAATTTGGCTTGGAATTCAAACCAGTTAAAAGGAAGTTGAACCTCAATGACTTAAAATAATCAAACATTTCTAAATTAGTAGTAAGTATAAATCATGCATTGTAAAGCATATGATCTACTCCTTTCCTTAAAAATATCTGCACAGTGAATGTGACTAGTGTAATTTCACTGCAGCAGTAGTCCTCCTCCCCTACGGTGCATTAAAGAGATCTGTCGACCATCTGGAGGAAGACCCTGAAAGTTTACAGAGTTCACTTCACTGTAGGCTTCTGCACAGCAGTCAACAGTCATTTGGTTTTGCTGAATAACACAGATTTGGAGCTTTTAATTGGCCAGCATCCTCGCAGTGAAAGGAGACAGTACTGCAAATACAGCGGAAATCTACTCCAGCAACAACCACAGCTTCTCCACAGAGCAATGTCTTATCTTTGTTGGCAAGAAAACCTCATTCCTTCTGTAAGACCTGCACTGAAAGTTGCTCTAATGGATTAATGTTCTTAAAAACGACAACATGACAAACATCATTCATAAACATAGATCAGATCTGCTACTTTCAGTGAGCATGTGTGAAATATTCAAAGGGAGTTTATCTCTAACTGACTCACCTCCGTGGGCGAATCTGCCTGTCTGGATCAGCTTGACAGGTCAAAGAGCCACAGAATAGGAAATGTCACCAATGCTTTCATACTGTGGGGTTAGAAAGACTGCGTGTTAAAAGTGACATGCAGCACAGCAGAGTTCAGCTTCACCCCTACCTTAGTATAATTTCTACATCCCCTCCGGGTGAGGCTGCATGTGCAAGGTCGACTAAAATGTGTGAAACATGGCCTGCTCAGTAAAGCTGGCCTTAACTATAAAGTCATCTAAACGCATACAATAACAAACGTAAAGATAGGATATGTCGGACTGTATTCATCCCACGCTGAGCAGGAAGATAAAATAGAAATACATATACACAGATATGTTTGATCATTGCACTGAAATATTAAATAAACACATGAGGTGTAGCATTAAACTAAATATAGAATAAAAATAATATTGCACAAAGATGTGCAGCCCACCAGTCGGACAGCTGTAGAAAACATGATGACATTAATTCAAATTTAAATGGCTGAAACAAGTGACTCTACTACAATACTCCCACATGCCTCTCATTTGTAATCAGGTGTTTGTTGTGGTAAATTGCTTCAGCCTTGAAAAAAAAAAAAAACACATCAAATCAACACTTCAATATGGCCAGCTTGTTCACCACAGGCTTGTTGTTTGTAGAAACAAACAAAAGACAAAGACAGAGAGCAGACCTTGATTGCAGAGCGAACACCTTATGTATGATGCCTTAAAGTGGAGCCTAATCACAGCTGCCACTTTGGCAGTCACTGTCAAAAAAGAAAAAAAAAAAAGATGTCAATTGCTTTCCATCATTCGACCGCATTGCAAACGGCACCACTTTTCGTTCAGGCGAAGCAAAAATTATACCGTTTTTGAGTTTGAATGGGCCGATACGTGCTGAATGCGAAGTGGTTCCTCCCTGAATTCGGCGAGTGACTTGAGTAGAAGCGTAAACATTAGGGTTTAGGTTTAAGAAGGTTTTCCCATCTCAACAACTTCCCAACATAAGTATACACACAATATCACTTTTATGATGAAGCACTGAAGCACTGAATTTAAAGTATTGGTATCGGTGTTGGGTTTTTGTTTTAGTTGTCATCTGAAGTTTTAAGATATGAGGTTATAAGATACCACTAGATGTGTATGACTACCACATAAAAGATCATGCACTTAATCACTTTTTGGATGAAGTTGGATTTTTAAGTCTTTACACACATCTTACACACATTGGTGATGTTCTGACGAAATTCCTTCTACAGCTATAGCTTTAACTTGTGTCTGTGATCAATTATAATGGAAACACTTTGTTCTCGGATGATGATAAGACCTGATGGCTCACGTAATAACCTGCACATAATGAGTAGAAATCTACTTAAATGAGACACAGGATGTAAAATCAATGCATCTGAGGTTGTACTGTGCGCTAAATGGTAATGCCACACAGTACAGTTGATGAAGTTTTGCAGGCATGTCATCCATAAACCAAAATATTGGACGAGCTTAATTCTTAACTTGATGATAGTGCTAGATGGATATGTAGCCCTGTGGCTATCATTTTCATTCATTCATATACAGATATTAAAATGTTTGTGTTGGTAATAAATAATAGTTCATGAAGTGTAAATATGTTTAGAAAAGTCATTTCATATACAGTTAAAAGACAGAGATAAAAGGGTGGTGTTAGTTTTAAAATCCATATGATTGTCAGCACAAAAGCTAGGAGACCACATTTGTTTGTGGGGTAGTGAAGCATCTCTTTAATCTCTCATCTTTGATTGTATGTAGCCATAACCAATCCTGTCCTCACCTTGTTTAGGTAGGAGGGGCTTAGCCAATCCTGTCCTCACCTTGTTTAGGTAGGCGGGGCTTAGCCAATCCTGCCCTCGCCTTGTTCAAGTGGGCGGGGCTTAGCATCACCGACGTGCCGCAGCACATTAGCGACAGCAGAGGCTGCCTTATCGGCGTCCGAGCTGGAAAACTATAAACTGTAAACATACTCCTAACTCCCAAGACGGACGGAGAGTCGTCTTGTGGTTTATGTGTCAGAACTCTGAGAAGCTGCCGGAGGTAAATTTATGTGTTTAAATGTTTAAATGAACTCGGTGCTGTCGTGTAATTGTAACGTTTTAAAGACGAGCTAAATCGCTAATCGCTGCTAGCCTTTAGCTTAGCCTGCTCATAGACTTTCACATGGTTAATTCTGCATTGCAGTTAGCTAATTGCTAATTTGTTTAAGACCTACTGTTGGTTTTTCGCCATGAATAAGGCTGTAGCTAAAGTTACTGAGAGGAATTATGTGATTTAGGACCGGACATTTGCCAAATGATAGAGAGAGCGAGGACCGGGAGAGCCCTGGACCTTTGGAGGGAGACTGTAGCTGCAGGACTTGAACGTGGCTCACCTGCTGCTGTTGCTGGACTCGTGAGTACACCATTAACCCTTTGCACGTGCTTTTGTTTATGCTGGTTAAATCCCAGTGAAACGGCCTCCACACTCACAAGCTTCTAACAAGACCTGCAACATTTTTCGTTAATAGCCCTGCGTGAATGTGTGTGTGAGTGTGGGCTGTGGACATTTGAGTTTACCTGTTTATGTTGACCTCACATTCTCTCATTGGGTTCATCGTTTGTGTGCTATACCTTCCAGAGCATTATATAGGAGTTTTAAATACTGTTATCAATGCATACTTAAAGGTCAACAGTAGGGATGTAACGATACATCGTGACACGATTAAAATCGGTACAAATGCGTGACGACTCGCATCGGTTGACAGCACACACACACACACACACACACACACATGCGTATATCGTAAATGATACCATAACACAGACCCTCCAGGAATTCACGATGTTGCGATTTGCAACTTCAACGCAACTTTAGTGAATCCCCGTGAATTCATGGCGGTGTTGCAATTTTAACCAAATTACCGCAACATCCGCGCAGTCTGCACGGGGGATAAAACTCGGGTCAGGGACGGCCGCACGGTGCGGGAGGATCCCCTCGTGGGACCTCTCCCCGGCGCTGGCTGGCCCCCGCCGGGCGCATTTCCTCCGAGGCGATGCGCTGCGACCGGCTCTGCGTTTACAGCGCCCGGATCTCCCAGTTTCCCGGGGCCGTGGACTCTCATTGAAGGGTTAATGAGCTATCATCTTAATTGTTTTTATTTTCAGTTAGCTCATACTTCAAGCTGAAAGGTAATGGTCAGATCAGCTGCTTGCTGGCAGCCCTAATAAGAACACAAACTGTTTGAGAGTTTCTGTAAAGAGAGATTTTTTTCCTACAAATAAAAAGATAATTTTATTTGGTCAGAATTCGTCTGTAGCTCGTTTTGATTTTTAAAAAATCGTATCGTGAACAAAAAATCGTGACTCGAACCGAGTCGTGAGTTGAGTGTATCGTTACATCCCTAGTCAACAGTGAACTATTTGACTAATTTGAACATCCAGTTCTTAACTTTGTAATAAATAATTATTGTTGTTTCTACTAAATCCTGTGTTGTACTTACAAGGGTGATACTTATAAATATAAAATAGGTTAAAGTGAACTTTTACTTTAAAGGGGAAGTACCAATTTTGTGTTACTTCTTAAATGTTATTAGAGGCACCGCCAAGTTATTTTATATCACATTTATTACAGGTAGCGCCATCTCCAGACGAACTCAGGCCCCGTCCCACTGTACTACAACACTCCAATTATTTGTCAGTCAATATTTCCTAGCTACATGGGACTGGAATTACAGATATTTGAAAGAACTGCAATCCATTTAATAGTTGTCAAGTTTCAAAGGACCGATTGACTGATCAACCAACATTGCCATACTTAGTGCCACACTGCTATTATGGCTAAAAACTGAATGTTCCTTTTAAAATCAGTCAAAGTCAGGAAATGTCATTGGAGGTTTTAACAAGTTTTTGATGTTTCCATTCTGGGTTACAGGCAGCTGACAGCATGCCACACTTTACTTTGATGCTTTGTGCATTTGTGTGTTTCATTAACGAGTGAATAACAAACTCCAAGCAAAGAACTCAAACAACTGTGCACCAAGAGATTTCATCAGAGGATTGATGGAAAGGTGTTTAGCACACAGGAATTAGTATGCAAACCCAGGAGTGTAAGTGTAGAAGTGTATGTGTGTGTTAGACACCAGCTGGAGAATGGAGAAACGGTGACATTGGCTTCAGGTGGACTAAATATTGAATATTTCTGCTAGACTTTTACACAGAAGAGTGGAGTTCCTCGGAGGCCGCCTGCGATGTGCTCTGATTCAGAATGACTATACCTGCACTTTCACATCAAGGTAAGTATGAGAGTCATTGATCTGAGAAGGAATCAATCTCACTCATGAAGTCTGTTAGTGTATTATTCATCAGTTCATCTGTCAGTCTGTTTATCTACCCGTATATCCGGTTATCAAAGGGTTTTCCCCTGTGACTAATTGAAATCATCTTGAATTTTTCATTCGCCGTTGCCTTTTTTTTTTTCCTGGTGACCCCACTGATTAAGCATATGTAACGCATGCATGTGATAACCTTTGTTGAGGTCTCGTTTTCACATTGTTAGGCAAAACTGTAACCTTCCCCCCTGAGCTCACCATGATAGAAAAAAAGTTATCATAGTGTCCCCGAGAGCATGATAAAAAAAAGCTGAAAATGACTTTTTTTGAGATAATAAACATCACTGCACACATAAAAAACAGACTGTACCAGTAGGTTTTTGGGTCTTGATGATCCAGCATAATAGTCTTCAGCATCAGCTGGAACATGGATGATCCTGCAGATCTGGCCATCATAACAAAAAAGGAAACATTTTATAGCCTTTACTTACCGCCGACTTATCAGACACTGAAAAACAGCCCTGACTCAGTAAACCCCAACCTGCTACCCGTAGCACCTCGCAAACACCAATATTATGCAAATGCTATCTGACCCGTGTGTAATTAACATGCCACGCTGTATACATATTCATGAAGTCCTCCGTGCTCAAAGGTGCAATAACTACAATATTTATTGTCTGATCAAATTAAATGGCCATAATATATCTGCGGGGCTGGTTCTTTGCCAGCTGGTGATGTCTGGCTTTTAAACCCTATTTGTTTTGGAACAAAAACACCACTTCACATTTTCATCTGTTCAGCGACGCCAGGCTGTGTTACAAGTAAAGGACCCGCATGGCAACACATGTTGACAAAAATCCATTATTTATTTAAAGAAGTTATTATGATGAGAGCATATTGTACTATATTGTCTCCTTACTATCCATTTGTGTTGGATTTCCATTGTAATTACATAAATCAATGAGATGTATACAAGATTAAGTTGATTAAGAGCAGCCAGTTATGTGCAGTACTTAATGATAAACAATGCACTGGAGTTGGTGTCCTCTGTCAATCACACACACCTTTCAAGTGGACTCAAAGAGAAATAAACAAGCTTCAATTCGACAGAGGATTGTTATTTATTAATGTAGCACATTGTCACCTGCTGAGCACTATGCCTAATGCTCGCAGGAGCAGCCACACTTTCATGTGAGCGAATGCAAAGTAAAACGTTGATTAGGAGCCAAGGCTAGTTAGCAATCAAAAAGGAAATTACCTTTCCTGTGAATGAATAGCATATCAGGATCAATTGATGCAACGGCGTCTTAATTAACTCGCAACAGATGAGAAATGAATAAACGCTGCGCGGGGGGAAAACCCGACGCACAGAGTCTGCAGCTTTGCTTGGCATGTACGGAGAAGTGAGGAAGCGATGCAAACAGCTGAATCACAGATATATGACCTTTTTCTATCAAAGCAACACCGTGAAACTTTTACACTGGGAAATAACAGATTTTAAATCATGTTTATGCTACATTGACTTGCAATCAGGTGCCTTTGTCATTCCCACTCTACACTATATGTAACTTTGACAATCACCCACAAGACGGATGTAACGATTTACTGCACTAAGTCACGAATCACCGACTGTTTGACTGATTTTGGTAAAACTGGATCATATCGAATGGAGAAAATGTTTTCTAATTTTCCCTTTGACATTGCCTACACTCAGTACTGTTCCCCCTCTGTTCCATAGCAAAGGAGGCTCACACATCTTTCAGATTCATACTGCTGACTTCTTTCCCCACAACAGACAAGTCCTGTGATTTTCAGTCCATATTTACCACAGTTAACTTGATTGCTGAAGCTGAAGTTAATTAATTTTTCTTAATGAATCCTGCAAAGCATCGATTCACACACAAAACACTGATAAACTCCCGACTCACGTTGTTTCTTTGTTATAATGAAGAATCAAAATCCTAGTTTTGATATACAGCCAGAGAACATCTTCCCTGCCGAGCTAGGGGTAGTCATTACTACATCATGACATTAATAGTCATGTAATAATGTAGTCCTCTTCAAACTCAGCCTTTATTTTGATCTTAACTATGCACTTAGGGTGTTTTGTGAGCAAATCTTGCACAGTTATGATGCCACCAAAACTTGCCCACAGACAGACAGACCTGCTATAATGGGTGTCTCCAGAAGCACACTTTGCCATGGTGACACACAGGCAGACTCATAAGTTAAAAACAATACCAGCCATCGCTGTCACAGCTGCTAACAATTGGTTTGTTAGGTGAGAGCTCTGCCATACGGTGTAAATGATACTGTTACAATTTCTTACCTTCATAGAGGATGCTTAAATAACTCTAATTGGATCCATCCTAATTAGATACAAGCAAAATGAAAACAAGTTTTTCACACTGTAAAATCACACCTTTAAATGTCACGAGCAGACTGAAAGTGAGCGGTGTGACACAGTGGAAGCAGATTTTTTTTTTTCTTTCTCCTGATTCTACCTCTGTGACACCAGGCAGTTACCCAGTCAGAGTGGTAATGTATCCAGGGCCCATGTTGCTGAGCTGATGCTCCCTGTGCCCACCTGCTCACAGTGTGCTCTCCAGAGGAAGGCCTCCCATTGACACTGTGCATGCACCTCCATGATTTATGAGCCATCTGTCGCGTCTGATGTTCCTGTCGCCTAAGACAGGATGTTCCCGGCTGGCATTCTGCACTGCTCTGCGTGGGCACTGCCTGAGCATGCCAAGGTCCACTGTAATTAAATTACTCCAAGTGGGAACAGAGTGGTCCCCATAATACTAAAAACCTTCAACACAAAACAGAGAAGAATCAAAGAGTAACGCTTTGTGTTAGGATGAATTCCCAGTCTGAAGATGCACTGTACAATGAAGGGGTTAAATAAATATCATTAAAAGTCTTTATTTCTCTCTTGAATATTGATTTTATTATAAAACGGCTGGACGATAAAAAAAAAGAAACTATTCTCACGTTTGTATACCAATAACCAGACACCGAACTTCTTCGAGAACCCAGGGGTGTCTTCCTGCAGGAGACAGAGAGACGCATCAGCATGCAAAACATGACAGCTAAAGAAACACAGACTGGAGAACACAAAAAATCCCAGAGAAAAACAAATACTGATACACACCAAACTGGAAGTGCAGCATTGCCAGCTCCCTTTCTCAAACTGCTGTTGTTTTACCTGCAGTGGCACAATATGACTGAGCGACTTCCTCCACAACACAACTATTAGTGAGCTCTGTGTTCATCTTGAGCAATGTGCTAAATGTCATGTTTGTTAAGCCGAGGTAGCTGCAAATGACAGCGTCCACCGTCAGCAGTCATAGGAAATGACCACGTTAAAATGCGCGGTGATCTGTTGTGCTCCGGTCCTGTCTTTGTGACATCGCAGCTTGTCCCGTCCCATTCTGCTCACGGAGTGTGTGTTTTGACCTGCGCTGTACCTGTCTTGTCCCTTGCTGCCCTGTCTTTGTCTTTCATATCCCTGTGTCCCCGTGTCTTCCTGCCATGTTTGGAATTAACATAGCCTGATCTCTAACACCAGTGTTACTTAACATGCAACGTGACTTTTGGATGCGAAGGTACAAATATGCATACGTGACCTAATTCTGGCTTAATTTCAGACAGACAAAATCAAACATGCTCACAGCCCTAGTACTAATTTGCCATTAAATAATCACCATTAATTGGCTTAAGCATACTTCACTGACTTTGGAGCACTGAGCACTTGACCCTTTGATGAGGGGGACTGAATCATACATGCAGTATTTAATAATCCAAGTGAAGTTATGATGATTGCCCTCCTTCAACCTTTTCTTTGAATCTATTTGACGCTAACACAGTCAAACAAAACCCTTACTACTGACAGATATACCAAGGAGGACAGGCAGATAGTTCAACACCACCACAAAAAAAATACATCTTTCAAAATGACCAATCAATTGTTAGAGAGAGAAAAAAAAAGCAAAATCTGGGTTTAGGGTGGCTAACATCTGGCAGCCATGTAAACAGGCTCGAGATTGATAGCTCCACCTGTTCGCAGTCAAACATAATTCTCTTAGGAAAACCTTAGTTAGACTTCAACAGCTTTTCCTGTGAAACTAGTTGGCATAGCTCTGAATGTTTTCTTCTTCAAAATGCCATGTGGCTGAATTTGCTGTCATCCAAGTTAACATTCCTGCAGCCTGCATAGCAGTTTAACTGTGTCTCTGTTTTGAAGTAGTCAGAGGTGATTGACATTTCTCTTGCAACGATTACAAAGGATTCAAAAACAAGCAGCAAAAAAAAATAAAATCTTTTAGAAAAAGTTATTTCATTTGGGTTTAATCTGGCAGCTCTATGAGAAGCAGTTTTGCGAGCCCAATGGGAAATCAAATGTCAATCATTAAAAGAAAAAGAAAAAATCAGCCGAGGTATGTTATTCTTTCAAGATTTCACTTGAAATTCAGTGAAACAAACTTTATTTCCACAATTCTGCTTTATTGTATTTTATTTTTTTTCTGATTTAAAGACTGTAAATTGATACAACACATTTGCTGTGGTACATTAGGTGCACCTTTGCAAGAGAGGTTAAACATTTTTTCTACAAGAGCAAAGGAGTTTATGAAAGGCTCCTTCACAGAGCTGTGCAAAGATAGGTTAAGCCTTAGAAAGTGATTGAGGCTGAGAGGAACGGCCTTCACCAGCAGCTGCAGCACCTGGCATCAGATCCACCCTCTCTGCTCTGCTTATTCCCTGAATGACACCCCATTCATCTAAGATCACTGAGGCTTCAGGTGGAGTTGCTTCATTCTACTCACCCCAAAACACCAGGCAGGCTATCTATTGATGCTATATTTATTAGGAGGTAGTTGCAGAGTGAAAAAAGGATGATGTGTATCCTTACCAGCACTGTGTCAACCCACAAGTTCTCCTATAAGCACAAGAACTCGGGTTAGGATGTGAACCGCTGCTTTGATGCACGCTGGCATGCATCATGTGATTATGCACATACTAATGATAGGAATATATGGTTACGGAGCGAAGAGGCGCACACTGGTCAACACTCGCAACATTACTGCGTTCACTATTCAGGCATATCAGGCAAAACTTTGAAAGCTGAGGAGAGGTAGAAGCCTCAGCAGACCATCCATTCATCCATCCATCCATACCTCCATACCAACAGACTACACATCGAAGCTACTGTTGCATGATGATCACAGATTGCAACATGCAGCAGCCATATGGTGTACTTAGTTCTCTCTCTGTAAAGAGTGTGTAATTCTTGTTCGTGACTGAGGTTCAGTATGTTCGAACAAACTAGGAAGTGTTGTTTGAACGCATTAACCACGAACCTTTGCTGCACACTGTCAAGTGGTCTTTCCTCAAAGAGATTATTAAAGTCAGTTTAAAGGCAATTCTGGGATTTCTTTCAAAATACATTAAATATGTTGGAAAATAGTTGCTGAAAATGTTAAACTTTGAACAATATACTACTGAAATGTGGAGTTTAAAACAGTTTTCGGTCCAGGGTTTTGTGGGCGGGCCTAAAGGGTGGCTCGATGACACGTTGAGGCCACCCTGAACATACCCCTGCACCCCTAGCAGAGAGACAGAGATGAATTCATCTCGTTCAGAGTATTTCAAAGTTAGTAATTTTCTGAAATCACCTAAAACATTTCAGTCGCTCCAGAATTGCTGCTTGATTGCTCCCGCACGTGGGTGTTGCTTCAGCACATTCAGTCGATTTTTTTTTTTTTAATATATAAAAAATTATTATTTTAAATAATTTAACTCTAATCGATCTTGTTATATGTGACCAGTAAATTGAATTCAGTTGAAATTGGTGCACCTTGCTTTACATAGTAAGTGAGTAATATGTGTGCAGAGGGGAAAAGAAAGCTTGAGAGAAATGTTCATACTTCAGGTTATGATCTCTCTCTCTCACACACACAAACACATACTGATGTCTTACTACAGCAAGGGTCCCTAAACTTTTTTTCGGTGCGGGCCACATCAGCTTGCCTTTCTGTGATGGGGGGCCGGGGTCAGTCTATACCTGGAAATGATATCAGTCCCACCAGGATTCCACAGGCCTTTTTTGAAACAGTTGCGACCTAAAATGCCTGATGTTGCAGGAAGTGAAAGTTGCGTTACGTTGCGATTCGACAGTTGCAGAGAGGGCGCAGCGGAAGCGACGAGGTCCTGACCCGCCAAGTTGAATCCCCCAGGCAGACTGCGCTGAAGTTGATCATGAGCAAAGTCACGTCGGAATATACCATTGTACGAGGGGATAAAAATGAGCTAGTACTGTAAATAGTTCGTAAATAGGGTAGATTTTAATTAGAATGCCAAGCTTAATCATTAAGTATGGATATTTTATAATAGGAAAACACAATTTTGAAAAATAGGCCATGTTTAGAGGGATTGTTTGGGATCGTTAAGTGGGCCACTTCAATTGTTTAGGTGGGCCGGATGTGGCCCACGGGTCGTAGTTTGGAGACCCCTGTACTACAGTAAATGACACTGGACTTCATTTGGTATAAAACATTACCCATGTAAGTATGTTACTATATTTATGTAAAGTCCAGACATCTATGTGCAGGATCATATTTATAACATATATATATTCTACTGTTTAAATCTACACCAAGAAAACACAACACAAAACGTACAACTTTCCAATTTCAGCTGGTCGGAAAAGTGTTTTCTCCCAAATAATTTAAACGTTAAAGCTAAGGCACTTCAATAACAACAACAATCCTAGAAGTCGGTATGCTGAGGAAGAGGAGACTATATTCAATGAACTTTTCTGCCTCTCTTTGTTGTCTAGCCCGGAGCAATATGCAAAGCTCCTGAGGAAACATCTGGCACTTCAAGGAGACAGTTTTCTCTGTCTTACTTTCCCCACACATCCAAAACAAATCCACGAACACTGAGTTTTGATGACTACCCTTAGCGGCTCCTCTCTGCACCACAGTTTGCACCAAAAATAGTAATAGTCACATAATAGTGATTAGCCTTCTCATGCTGGTGATTTTTTAAAATGTCACTGCTGTCTAAAAGAAAGTATTTTAGAAGCTTCAGAGTTGTTTTTGCCGTTAATGTACAACACAGACACAGTAAGAAAAAAGTTGGGATGTGTTAATAATGAAAACAGAATGCATTGATTTGATAATCCTCTGACCTATATATATTTATTAGCACAAAGACAAGATATGTAATGTTTAAACTGATGAAGCGAGGTCCCCAGAAAATGATTCCTTCAGAAAGATGCCATATTGATGCACTAATGACTTGGATGCACACATTAAAAATGATTTTTTTTTTACAACTACAAATAATTGTTCTCAGTTGTTGTCAGTCAGGGTATGGGCCACTAGGTTTGATGGTCATGAAATCTATGGAACCCATTCTAACATGATTGTCTCTGTTTAATATAAAAAGTATAAACAGGGTTTCCGCGGAGTCATAAAAAGTCATAAAAAGTCATACATTTCATAACGAGAATTTTAGGCCATAAAAGGTCATAAAAACATTCAGATTTTTCATTCAAGGTCATAAATTACACGTCTTAAATTTATCTGCTTCATCTGCTTTTGTAGACTACTAAAACTACAAAGAAAATACGCTGCGAAGCATTTCAGCCAATCAAAAACATTTTCGTATGCAGATCGCTTATCCTGACAATTTCGCCTGTAGTTCTATCTGAGGAAATCTGGCTGGTAACATACTATTCCAGAACTACAAGGTCCAATTATGCGGCAGTGCATCGTAACAGACGTCAGTCATCGTAAGGACTTTCGCGTAACTCGCGCGCGAGAAGAGCCCTACTTCATGTTCTCTGGTGGCAAACGGTTATCGGTCTCCCTACCTCATCGCATTTATGTAGGTCGTGGGTCTGATTAATTGACTTTGAACAATGGGAAAGTGTACGTTTAACTTGGCATGGCTCGACGATGATGAGATGAAGAGATGGCTAAAGCCCGTCGCGAACAACAAATACCAAGCATTTTGCACTCTCTGTAAGAAGACGTTGGAGCTCACCAGTTTAGGCTTAAAAGCCTTGCATTCACACGCGAAATCGGAGCGGCATCAGTTATCGGTAAGGAGGAGATCACCATTAAGGCGGAAGAACTGAGGTACATGTAGACTGACTGACTGACTGACGACTTGTTAGTGTGGAAGGTACTGCGTCAATATACAATTTGTTGATATACAATTTGAAAAATATACAATTAACTGATGAACGGACAGACAGACTGACTTGACTGATGGACGGACAGACGGACGACTTGTTAGTGTGGAAGGTACTTTGTCGATATACAATTTGTTGATGTAAAATTAGAAAAATATACAATTTGTTGCTGTCAATAAAAAAAACTTGTTGCTGTAAATAAAAAAAAAAATAGAAAGGAATTTTAATGACTAATGTTTTTTTTAATAGTTCGTGTACGTCATAAATTTAAATCAAAATGGTCATAAAAAGGTCTTAAAAAGTCATAAATTTGACTGACTAAACCCTGCAGACACCCTGTATAAAATAATCCAAATTGTTGCTGCTGCAAAAAAAAGATTTCTTACCTTATAGTACAGTAACATGCGGCAGGAACATCTGTGAGCCTGCACTCTGTTTGAGGGGAAGTTTTAACATGAGGGATTTGTAAGATGGATCGATACGCTGCCTGCACGCTGACACGGTGACATCGTAGACAAAGAACGAGGCTATTCCCTTAAGGAATTGCCTAGAGCATGTTGCGAATGAACTTCAATAATATTTCAGATGAAACGCCTACATATAATTGACTCACCGTGTCAATGAAAGCATCTTATTCATGGTGGTACATATGCAGCAGAAGCAAGATGTCCATCGTATGCCCCTGAGAAGGTGTGACACTGAAAGCCATCACCTACCCATTTCCTTGAAGTTTGAACTATCTTCGCCCCCTTCAGCAAATGGAGGTCCAAAGGTTAGAGAGAAAAAAATAAAATAAAAAAACAACTCACAATTCTGCCATGATGCTTCACTGTAAATATGATATTGAATGGAAATGGAATTAAACTGAATCTTCCTACAATTCCTAGAATGACATCAACAACTTGGCTGAAATTGGCATTGTGTAATGGAAAGTGGTAAATGAAAACAGGTAGTCATGCTTTCTTTCCTTAATGTAGAAAATGTTTGGACAGGATTAAGAATAAAATACACCAAATAACAAAATAATGGGCATAGAAACCTCTATTACAGTCTCCATTATACCTGTATAAGACCCAGCTCAAAGGGTAAAAGGAAGTAACATAAGACTAGGTTTTCTTAATAAGCAAAGACATTTATTAAATAGAATTTTGATTTATTTATAACAACTGAACAAAAAGGGAACAAAGGGAAAGAAAAACCTCACTATCTATTAACTAATAACAAAAACACAGATCAGAAATAGCACCCCTAAAACTAGTCTAACAAAAATCTTCTCTACTGTGTAAAAATCAGTGCAAAAGAAAACTAACCCTAGTCCAGTCCTTGTAGCAACGAAAAAAACAATGAACTGGTTAACAATAGTTAACATACACAAGCAGATTTAAAGCTCAACATCACAATCACAAGCCGCCTGGATGGTTTGCCGATTCAAGTTTAAATGGGCTTGCGTCTCTGGATTGGGTCCCGTGGATTGGCCAAATTCACCGGGCCATTGGGGCCACACCACCTCAGCTGAGGTCCGATCATGGGATGGCAACTGCACACCTGGATTTACATACACAACAAAACACTACACACAGCTATATAGACATATAGTAACAATACCTCTGATGTGAAATATTTCAGTCTTGTTAGTCAGGGAAAACATTATTAAGGTCATCTGTCAAACTATACCACAAAGTTATCCAAGGTCAAACTGTGCTATGCGATTCGAACCATGTCCAGACTTCTCTAACCATGTGGGCGACATCAGATGTATCATCCCTACTTTGTTGTTGTTTCATCAACTGTCAGATGCTGCAGCAGCAGCAGTCCTATTGACATCAAAACTAAATGTAAGCCTTAACTTCACATCTAATTGCCCCAATCAGTCTGAAGTAACATCTTTCGTAGACGGAATACAAATGACACCCACTGATTTTTTTTTTTTCCAGCAACTGCCTGACAGAGTAGCAGTCACGTCTCTGCACAGACATTGTACCGACGTGTCTCCTCACTAAATATTCCCGCATTGACCTTGATTGTATTGATTAAATATCCTGTAGTCTACAGTCATGCTTGCAGCTCTGTGGGAGTCTTCTTCAATCTTCAACAAAACATTAGCATGCTAACATGCAACACAACAACAACGCTACACGCCGGCGCTAAGCAGATATAAATGCATATCATGCATGCATGTTTACAATATTCACCATCTTGCTTCAGCGTGTTAGCATGCTGATATATGCAAATTAGCATTAGACACAACGTAGAGACGAGACTGAGACGAGAATGTTTTGTTGTAGGTGTTTAGCCATAAGCTGAAACTTGAAATTTACAACAAGTTTAGAACAATTCCACAGCAAATCATCCTGAGAGGCCGATGAATTACTCTATTGAACTTTCATGGCAACTCATACAATAGATGTTGGGCTCCAAACCAAAAGGAAAATCAAATGTCATTAGCAGTTTTTATTGTTATTTTGTTGTTTCACCACAACTTAATCCTTTTTTATTATTGCAATGTTGCCAATTACCCTCTATAGATACTGGATACAGTACATAATCATAAATAATTCAAATAATTTCAATCGTATTCCACTGATATGGAAATAATCCAACAATAACTAGGTTTAAGCCCTCAAAACATCATCACATGCATAGATAATTATTTCAGAACAGACGTGAATGTCCTAGAAGTATTCCAAAATTGGAATATTTTAACTGTGACATTGCTAAAAGTCACAATAAACCCTGAAGTAACACTTTTTTTTTTTTCCGCTGAGAATGAGGACAAGAGCTCCTAGAGCTCCAGTGACCTCTGTAATCATCAGGTGGCAAAATTGAGGTTACATTTGCTTTAGGTGTTGGCAATTAATTCAGACTGGGGCGCACTCTAGACTTTTGTCCCCATTTTTTCCGTCTAGAATATGGAGCTCCTCACCTCAACCCCACCCACCCAGCTTTCACATAAATGCAATACATTTTCAAACAACTACATGGAAACGAAATCAAACACATTTGTACATGTGATTGCACCAAAATGAACAGACGTCTACTGTGTGCACAAACCAGAATTGTTGTTTTATTTTAATTCTATGTTTGTATTATTATCACAGTTATCTGCATCATTTCATCTTTTTATGTGAGTCCATGCTACAAATCCAATGACGTTCTTGGTTTTATTCAGCGACTCGTAAACCTGCTCATGGTCTCGGGGGAAAGCTTCCTGCGACTAAACTCATTTCATGGCGACGAAAACAAATCTTTCTCTAAAATGACCGCCGTCACAGCAGAGACAACCCTTTAGCATTTAGGAATTCATGCTCCTAAATGCAAATAAATATCACATTTATTTTGCGTTTATCCATTTAACACATTCGTTTTAGGACAAAGCATCAAATCTTATCTTGTACGCCACAAGAAGGGAATTTTGTTTTATCGTTATGTTTTTTTCACACCCCTCTGTGCTGACAGCAGCTACAGTCTACTGTATGTTTGGATATCCGGTCAAGTGAATTGGTAGATTTTAACCGAGAGAGACCATAAGAACAGCAAGGTTTGACTTTTGTGACAAGGGTGTACTGAACATGAACAATGTGTGCTCAGTGGGCAGGAAAATTGATGACAGCATATATCTGGAGGCTGTGTACCTGCAGTGGTAAAGATGTCACACTGCTACTAGGGACAGTTGAGCACTGGTGATTAAAACAGAAAAGGACAAAGCATCGCTACTCAACAGCAGGCACTTTCAAATATGATATTTTTGACAGCTCCACAACCTCGACACATTTCACAGTCCTCCGTATCTCTTTGCTTCCTAACACGCTGGGTCTGCCCTGGTAAAGACATTCTTGCTCCAGTTTTCGGTTGCGTCACTTCTTTTTTTTTTCTTCTCCCAAATAGGATCAGTGAAGGATTAGTTATGTTGTGAGAACAGAATCAGCAATCACAGTGACACGTTGCCTTCTTTTCACCTGGGGAGGATCTGAGCGCGTGCATGTGTTTGTCGAGACAGATATCACCTCTCACCATCTGATATCCAGAAAGCACACCTGCAGAAATGTGGGTGACACCTGCACAAGACCCAACTTTGGGTTGTTTTGTTCCTTTCCCTCGCTCCCTCTCACTGTTGCCCGAGGCACCTCTAGATGGCA
This sequence comes from Collichthys lucidus, assembly GCA_004119915.2. NCBI lineage: Eukaryota > Metazoa > Chordata > Actinopteri > Sciaenidae > Collichthys > Collichthys lucidus. Next base: position 23,958,382 of record CM014091.1, read on the forward strand.
CTGCGCAGCTGTTTGTGAAACGTCGTCCCTGAGCAGTGATACCGCGCTGCTGTCTTTGTGGCGTGTCTGCCTGGATCCACTGCTGTGTTCTGAGGGGCATTTGAATGCCTCATTTCACTCTCATGCTATCCCTCCTTTTTTTCTTTTTCTTTTTTGTGGTTATTTTTGTTTTTCACAGCCACTTGTGCTGAGAGAAAATGGCACTTTGGTCAGTCAGTAGGTCAATAACAGATAAGGCATCGCTCAGTGGGAATTTTCAGCCTGATCAGCCGAGTCTCTCTGTAGTTTGCATTTGTGTATTTTCGGTAAGAATGACTGAATCACAACAGTCAACTTTGCAAAAAAAAAATGACAGAGAGACTGAAAATCTTAAGCCGAATAACCTCGACGCAACCTCTGGCAAAATACCCAAAGCTGAGCTTCAAGTCTGGTCAAGGTCACTGCATTACGTTCACAGAGGGTGGGAGAGAGCCCCTGATCTGTTTCCACTCTCAAAATTTTATCCCATTCTGCTTATTATACAGCAAGCAAGATATGACCCACCTAGATACATTAGTCACCTCTCTGCAAGCCCCTCTGTCCTGCTCTAGATGTCACACAGAGGACAAAAAGGAGCCGTGCAAGCAGAGTGAAGGGACGCCTGAGCCATCATATTATATCTCCTGGGTGGAAATAATCATTTAATATCTCTGGAGCTTGTTAAGATTTTAGGGCATTTGTCTGAATGTCTATTAAATGTATGATATTTCTTTATAGCCCAGTATTTAAAAAAATAAGCAGAGTTTCATTAACAAAACTGGTCGTGAGTAAGATGAACTGTTTGCTCATCTAACTTTTCATTGATTGTCAATCATATTATTGTCATGTTAATGAAGCTAATTTTCACACAGTTTTGAGACTGACAGTAGTAACTGAGTACATTATTCAAAGGCTGTACTTGAGTACCATTTTTGAGATACTTCAACTTGGCTTGAGTACTTTCATTTTATGCTACTTTATACTTTTTACTTCTACTTTGCAATATTTCAAATATTGAAATCTAGACTCTTCATTTATATGTGTTAAATTGGCTTTCAACCAGCAACAAAATCAAAATGCTGTTTCTTTGTTAATGCATACATCCAAGATCTTGAACCTCAAGTTTTATATTTTAGAATTTCAGCAAACTCCTCATCTACTGATGAGGATCACGCGATATGATGGCAACTAAATCGACCTTGAAGTGGAGTTACTTTATGATCCTCTTTCCGAGGTTAATAATAATAATAATAAATTTTATTTGAAGGCGCCTTTCTGACACTCAAGGTCACCGTACACATCACATTTAAAAACAGCATAAAACATTTAAAACACATAAAAACAACATCAATAAAATCAAAATCAATGAAAACAAGAAAGGAGAAAATGTGCATGCAGAGATGATGTCATGGTGGATAGGCGGTTGTGAACAAGAATGATATCATATTTTCTGACGGAGCCATTGTGCAGCATGTGCAGTACATGTACTTTTGATAATTTAGGTACATCTTGCTGGTATTACTTCTGTACTTTGACTTGAGCATGGTTATGAATACACCCTGTGATGAGCTGGCAACTTGTCCAGGGTGCACCCTGCCTCTCGCCCAGTGTCAGCTGGGATCATCTCCAACCCCTCGCAGCCCTGGTTAGTATAAGTGGTTTTGGAAAATGGATGGATGGATGGATGGATGGATGGATGATTTTAAATGTAGGCCTATTACTTGTCAAAGAATAGTTCCGAATTATCGGCACTACATTCTAGATGTTTCAGGTCGGTGTTTTCCAAGATGTTCCCTATCATATTCTTCAGTTTTAGACAGACTGTGTATGAGGTTCACATACAGCGTACATGTGCTCACATAAACTACAGTTCCCTGTTGGAACAGACATTATCATCTGAATGAACATTTCAGTGCCGGATATGAGAATAGTCCCAACACAGTAAAACATTGATATTTATCAGTGCTAACCACTTCTGGCAAAAAAATAATTACACCTTGCCCTAAGCTTTGACACATTTCTTCAATCTCAGCTCCTACGTTTGCTTATATTCGAAATACTGAAAATAGTACAAAAGCCAGCACAGAGACTATTGGAAATATAGAATGGCGTCTATGTCAATAACACCTGTAAAACTGAGTAAATGCATTTGAGTTTCCATGAGTTCTCTCTGACTAAATGAGGGAAGATAGTGTTTAATACTGGGACTTGGCAACGGCTTTCATACTTTAAGATCCCGCAAATCCATCTGCAGAAAAAGCAAGAGCAAAAAAAAAAAATCGGTTGTTATTGTCAATTCCCACTGGAGCTGTGGCAGTACTAAGACTGCAGAGGATACTGATAAGACGGCAAAAGAGACTCTACACCTTATCTCGCTGGCACAGTCCTTGTTCGCTCAGATTCCTTCCTCACTGTACGTGAGAAAAACCCAAACAAAACAAAACACATTTTTATTTATTTTTTTTAATTAACATAACAATTTCCTTTTGTAAGAACAGACAATCCGGTTAATAGTGAAAAAGAGAACACTTTTGTTTGACAGTGATGATTAATAAACGGGGGGAAAAAATTTCCTCGTTTACATTTTTTTTTATATTTTTTAATGATGTCTCTCAGTGTTTCCTGCATCTTTTGAAGGGGGGGTGTACTCATTCAGAAATCAATTATCGGAGATCATAACCAAGTGTTTCTGATGATGATGATAAGACCATCTGCACCAGGCTGGAAAATGGCAGAGCACACACACCATATTTAGAAACACATTCTGACAACTTACTAAAACAATCTGACTTTATTAAGGAAGACTAATAATGGCGTCCTTTGGATTTTACAGTCGGCGTTGTGGGTCATTAAGCCCACCAGGGTAAGAAGCTGCGCTCACGAGAAACAGCACAGCTGGGATGCTGACAATGACGAAGCTGGTGGTTGTAAACGTAAGTAAGGGTCTCTTTCTACCATGTGATCGGAGTGCTTCGTCTCAGACATGAGATTTAACGTGGGGTGATAGATGGTCCGCGCATACATGACAAGTCACCTTGCTGGAGACCTGCATTTGTCCGGCTCAGTGATCTAGCCCCACTCGTGACCTGTAGTCACATACTGTAGCTCTGTTACAGACAAAGGCAGTTTAAACAGGGTGACATACTCTGCTACCAGCCTTCAACATGAGTGACTTTGCCTGTCCAAACCCTGCATAGCTCATTGACTGTATTATAGCTCATACGTTCTTCCGGGCCTACTCGTGCTAATAATGCATGCACTTGTGGTAATGTAAGTCACTTTGGATAAAGGCATCCACAAAATGGCGCATATCATATTTCACTCTGAATCTGCCTAATACCCTGTCGCATAGAAAAAAAAGGCTCTGAATCAGTTTCGACCGGCAACAGCATATCATTTCACTCCCCCTCAACGTGCCGAAGATAAGAGCAGCAAACAAGTGGGTCAAGCTGAGAAGAGATGACATTTTTTTGGGAGGCGGCCATCTTTCTGTCAGGATCAAAGTGAGGTGGCTTCGTCTTCTGCCCCCTCCGGGCTTTCCGTCAACAAGTCTCCAAAGGGATAATCCTAAAGGTAGATATTATGCACAAGGTGGGGTATTATGTACACATAACCATTTTCCCACAAATGAATCTCATAATCAAAGAGAACCACAAAACAAAGAGCACCACCTATATATATTTTTTTAATGTTTGCACGATGTGATATCATTCCAGTCTGTCTATCGTTCCCTGTTGAGAATTTACAAGAGTAACCCATCGCTGTTGCGGCATCAGTTGCGTGAAAGCGCTTCACCACGCCGTAGGCTTAATGAACTAAACAAAGCGATTACTTAATGGTGAACTTACCGCTTACACCGCAGGCACTGCTAAGACTCTTATCTACTCATTAATAGATAAACAGATCTGAAACGTTATTGGCTGCTGCTTCTTGGAGGGATGTGTCCGCGGCATTCATTAGTATCCCCCTCCCTATCTTCATCATTAAAGAAGGGCATTAGAAGTTTATGAAAAAAACAGTTTTTCAGGTGTATGCTTGTTAAAATCCTGAATAATCCTAATTGGGTGGCAAATAGCTACCTGCTGCTTCATTTCCCCTCGTGGATAAGGACAATCTTCAAAAGGCGGGGAGTGCAAACGCGTCTGCTGTGCATGTCATTCACCAACCTCTTTCTCTGTGCATCCCGAGTTCTAAACAATTATGCTGAGACAACAGCTATTACTGCCTGTTATTCTTTATGATCGGTTTTCACATACAATATGACTTGTTAATAGCTGAGCTGAGGACATCAAAAGGACACCTGTCCCATCCTATCAGCGTCACTGTCAGTGAGCATCAGTCCCTACAGCAAAAAAAATTATTATTATGTCCTAGATAACTCGAGGTGGCTCATGACTGGAGGCAAACTTGTATCTGTGTTGACCAACTACAGCAGCTGATGGAACATACTGACTCGTGCCGACACACAGTCCATAACGGACATATTAAGAAAAATAGACAAACACACAAATAGGAAGAGAGTTTAAGATGAAATATAAATATGTACAGGGTAAACCAGCATGACGACTCTGTCTAAAAGTACCAAATTCTTCTATTCTAGTTTGTTTAATTCATGAAAAAGTAAAAAAATAAATAAAAATATCAGGATGTAGGTTGACATATTATTATGTACCAGATGATTTTCTGGCCAGAAGCAGGGACTACTTGAAGTCTTGCCAGAGTTTTGCCAATAGCCTGACACATAATACCCTGCATAACCACAACTCCGACAGCACCTGTTAAGTTCCAAATGTCTCATTTTGAATATATGTTACTTTACATCTCACTTCTCACATTTCACTTCTCATTAAAAAAAGGATACTGTGACAATATTTCTTCAAAATCTCTTTCATACGAAACATTATGATCCTAACATGATTCCAATAAGGCCTGTCACAATATAAGATGTAGGCATATGATTACATGCTTGAAAACGGGGTGGGTGGGATTATTCAGTTAGTTTTAAGCTACAACCTCACAGCTAGATGCCACTAAATCACTACACACTGCACTCTAAAGTAAGCAATTTAAAAACCTCTTCCACTACAGGTAAGAGTGTCAATAAATATGCTTAAAATGAAACAATTTGTAGCTCTACTTGTGTTTTATTTCCTACTTTTTTTTAATGTTTGATTACAAGATGAGCTTATGACTGAAATCTAATTTTGTAGAAAAAATGTTGTATTTGATATATTTTTCAAAATTATTGTTACAGTATATACTTGTATAGTATATATGATGCCCTGTCAACATGTCAACAAACATCTTATCCTGTGATAAAGTCATGATGATGATGAAATACATGTTTAAGATAGCAGTAAGTAGGAGCCACCTCATTATCTATGGCTAACTGGTTAGTCATGCGATTAAACTCTCAAGTGTCAATTCAGACGGGGGGGGGTGTTAACCCACAAGACTGGAGGCTCGGCGTGAACTCCAACCAGTGACGGGCTGGAGAAAGTCTCTCTCTTGATTTCCCTGTACTGCTTTTGAGCCACAAGCTTGACAGTTTATTGATCTCCCTCTCGTCTAATCAGTAGCCTTGTCACATTATAACAAAGGGGAGCCTAGCCAAAATGAAAGCAATTTACTTCAGCCCAGTGAAGATTGCAGGGCAGGGTGTAGTAGTTTTCTTCCCGCTACATAGACAATCTGATACAGGCAATAGTGGAGCTCGGGCTGAAATCAAAACAATGTCTCAACGTATTCAGCTTGGCAGGGTGAAGCTTAGGGCAAACAAACACTCCAACCGATCGTCCATCTCAAAGTCACCAACGGGGGCTGTTATTCAGTCAAACCGGGTTGAGTGGACAAATTTAAATGAGTCACATGACGTGCCTGATTGAGGAAAAATTAAAGATTTTATGGCACAAGAAGACCGAGAGGTAAGTAATGCAATGACACAGTAACAAGATTTGAAATAAAAGAAGATTTAGACAAAGAGAATAAACATCAGTCGCCATTTATCTCCAAATGACTTTTTATTTATGCCACTTACAAAGAGGTGGCTGCGTTACCGGGGGATTAAACATAATCATTATGTCAAGCGTCCCATGAGGTAATGAAGATATGTCGTCGAGGAGCATCCGCACAAGGTACCAATATAACACTACTGTTAGAATCGGCAGCAAAAAATAAATAGCTTGGCGATTACCATTTAGATTGTGAAGCCTGGCCTGCAGGCTAGATACATGCACAAATAAGTAATTGAATTTGCACTTCCCCCTGTAGAGGGGAAGCAAACCTGTCTGCAAACAGCTACACTTCCCAATTTCAATTTCGGCATCAGCTTGTTGTCATGTTTCTGAAGTCATCACTTAAGTCCTACAAGTAATAAAAATAATAATAAAAAGACGATGTTTAGCCTAAGGAGCCACTCATATCTCATCTGCATGCCTTTTCACTGATGTCTTTCCTTTTAATGAAGTGTGCTTCCTGGATAAATGGGCCACTGGGTGCATAGAGTTCAAAGAATATTTTCTCATTTCTACATGTATATACTGGAGAATGTGCTGTTCTAATGTGAGATAAACTGTTTGCTCTTATGTGTTATTGCACCGAACCGTCTAACCTCTTAGATCAAGTGCACAGTACTCTGTGTACAGACAGGCTCCGCAGTTTAGACATCACAATGCTTTTTCAATTTAGAGTCTCTGTGGTAACACGAAATGATTTACTTTTTTATCCCCTCGGGTCATCATCGGAGAGTCTTGTTTACAGGAATAAACAAGGTTGAGTTTCCAAAAGCGCCAGAATGACATTGAAAGCAGTCGCTATGCAACCGAGGGAGTCTGCGCCTTGCTGTGACCTACCAGGTGACCCAGTCTTTCTGGCTCCGCAAGCAAAAATCAAAGGAAGTGAGCTGACACTGCACCTTCAAAAGCAGAATATATATATATAAATATAAAAAACTTTCAACACAAAAATCTCCTTCCACAACACATCCTGCATTAGTCTGTGCTTCCCAGTGTCATATGCTCCACCATTAATAGTGTTCCCCTGTGAAAATGTTTACAGTGCATCCCATTCATCACAGCCTCCTCACACTCAAATAAAAATGCCCTTTACGGCCTTATTTTCAGTCTCTGGGTTTTTAAAAGTGCTTTTGATTTTGACAGTTTGCCCTACAGTTCCTCTGGAGTCCCTCTTTACGCCTTTGGGATTGAGATCTCTTTGGACTTTTGGTTCAGAGAGCAAAATGCTTAGGGATTGCTGAGAGCATAATAAAGTTAGTGAGGTGAAATCTCTGAGCTGAATATAAAAAAAAAATACAAGCTCCATCAGTCGCAGGCTTCTCAGCATGTGCAGCCGGGTTAATGCAAACTGACAGAAGAGAAAAGCTGAGAAGAACGAAGATGTGGAGATCATCACATCAGGCACCGTGATGGCAAAGTTGAATATAGTAATAATATACAGTAAGGATATTCAACTTGCTATGCCCAGGAGGTACTTTTGCAAAATGCCAGGAGGCCAGGAGACAATTGATAGGGTAACATTATTAATATTTATCAGATAAAGGATATAAAGATATCAGATTACAATCCAAGTGATGACTCTTTCTTTCTTGCGGTGCTAGAAAAGAGGAGAAACTTTGCGCTGTGGGTAGCAACGTTGCATAATTATTATTTGGCAAACTCAGTTGTTAAAGATTGGTTATGAGGTTCACAGAAATCATTCAATCATTAGCTAATATGCAAATTTACAAATAGCAATGGGACATCATTGAACATTTACTTATTGGTATAAGCATAGTAAAAAAAAATCCCATGTGAATCCATCAATTATTAATTTTTATCTGTTTATTTTTACAGAGACAACACACCGTTAAAAGTAATTGCACCAGCTAGCTACAGTAAGAGCTTACTTACAAATGTTGTCTGATGGTGTCGGCTTGACATTAAGGTGAAGTAAGCATAACACTTTACTCAGCACCTGCGTTCTAGAAATTGTGGACCTAAGCTCTGCTTGAGACAGCTCAACAAAAGTGTCCAGTGGGGCCAAAAACAAAAGCAAGCCTTAAACAGGTTCATTCAACAAAAACAAAACCGTGTAATGCTTCATTTAGACCTAAGGTGGCCAACCTTGTGCTGCGGAGAGCAAACAGGTTGTAGGCGTTTATTTCAACCAAAGACTGATTATAACCCTCCTCAGTAAGAGGAAGAACTCAAAGATCTACTGAGGCGATCAGTTGGAGCACAAACCTGCAGACATCTGGCTAATAATGGTACATGGTTTGCCATCACAGACTCATCTCTATGACTTTCCTTCAGTTTGAGTTGCAGTAGCTATTAAGGCCTTCACAAAAAAACATCAACTTGGAACAAATTCAAACTGACAATTTACCTAGGATAAACTGCAGCTACTACGACTGACATTCCCTCCATTTAAGTGTTAAGTGCTTGCTACAAGCGATGGACTGTTGTGCTTTTACAGTACGACTTTTGAATTTGAATCATGGACATTACTGAGCAGATAGCAAATTTACATCCAGGTCAATAAACAGATTGAACCCCAAAGAAGCTCTGCAATGTAAAAAATAAATCAAGGGCTAATACTTGGACTTTCTTTTAAGCTGACAAACATGTAGCCAGAATATGAATTATCTCAGTATCCCAAGGAATAACAGCCATATATTATGCCTGACACAAACAATTATTGCCATTGCAGAAAGTAGTGTGCCCTTAATAAGCAAGGGGGCAAAGGTCAGTGTGTTTGATGGGTGTGATGTAAGTCAAACTATCTGGAGACCAGAGTTTGTGTCCCATAACAAATCCGCAATTAATGACCCGAAACAATCTTCCCCTGAACCTTAACCAAGAGTTGTAGTGCCCAGTGATAACCATGTAACCATAGTTTATATTGATATTTCTGGTCTGTTGCCTGGCCCTGCAATAAATTCTGCCTTCATGATAGGGATCAAGACAAATGCAGTTTTCTTTTGAAACTGTTGTAGGGGAGGTTAACTTAATGGTTATTTTGGATGCTGTAGTTTCTGGTGCTGTTGAATTGGATTGTGTTGCTGTATGCTGAAAGGTCTGTGAGGGAAGACTGCATCTATCTACTCATCTATCCATTTATCTATCCATCTTTCCACATATGCAAATTGTTCTTTGCCTTAACTTGTGAACATGCATGTTCTCTCATGTATCCCTCCTCCCTTATGGCATCCAAGCCTTTATTTCCATATCCGTGTGTTGTTACAATCTTGGTAAGGCACAGAGAGCTTAATGAAGCATCTGCTCATTTGCCTCTGGGTCACATATAAGTACATCACTGCCATGCCATAAACACGAGCCGCCTTCACCTCTCTTCATATCACAGAACCGCGGCTCCTCCAGAGCTGTGGGTGTTTCACATCTGGCGAGGAAGACATGGAGAGGCTCCAAGAAACACAAAATACATGACACTAAAAAAGATAGCAGTGCTGCACTTACAGATGCCTCCGAGTCTATATCAATGGAGAGAATCCTCTTAGAGTAAAAAAAGAAAACAGTTTAAAGGTATGAATTAAAATATACTCTATTAGATTGGAATTTGAGGTGGTATGTTTGGGTTCCTGATATGTTAGATACAAATCTTTCAGCCAGATCTGACTGAAAGATAGAAATAATAATTATGGGATCGACATCCGCTCTTGAATGACAAAGAGGTGGATTAGAAACAAATGGAGGCTCCCTGTCGATAATCCCATGAGAAAATAGGAGCCACTGGACCGTGAATGGGTTTCCAAATCAAATGTAATGGAACAAGGGGCATGGGTTCAGGAGGGAGGTGAAGAATACATGAGCAGGATTGGATTTTCTGCTCATCCCATGTCCCATATGAAAAGCCGTGGGGTCAAGGCTTTAATTAGATAAAGCACACGTCCATACAATGTTCACAACCCTGTCTTCCAAAGCTTTATTGAATATGGATCATTATTCCCGAATTGTAGTAACATGATTTTGCGGCTCAAGACACTGACCTCAAGATTGTTGGAAAGAAATACGAGATACTGAACTTTATTCCATTCAAACATCCCAAATGTTCAAAGTGCCTCTGTGACTGATAGGGCTTTATTGGTCTCGATGGCCTTCATCATTTCCTTGATCTCATTAGGGAGAGTGTAATTGGCTGCTTGCATTAAATAATGACCCAAGCCCCTTCGTCCTGTTCTCTGTTTCACAAATTAACCTGAATTAACTGCATTTCCAGCCCCTGAAAGCAGACCACGAATAACAGCAACTGAGAGACTGAACAAGAGAAAAAAAAAGAGCTGCAAAAACAACCCTCATCATCGAAATGTGGGCAACAATAATTGAGAATTTGTCCATTCATAGGGAGAACATTGTTTCAGATTGGATGTCACTGGAGAAGGATTGCGCATTCAGCAGCTGTTCTGAAGAAGCTATGGTAGTGTATGAGCTGCATGTAAATTATACCAGCGTCAGTAAGTAGGTGAAATAAAACCATCATGTCTTTTCCTTCTGCATCAGATAAATTTTCTTTGTTTTTAGCCTGGAGGCACAGAAATAATATGGAAATATGCAGTTCAGCTCAGCATTCAAAACTGTACTAATAAACGAAGCATTGCACAAACTGACCTTTTATCTTTATTCATTATAATTAGGCCTTTTACTTTTATTTATTTATTGAAACATAAAAATAAAAACCCAGACAACAATAATCTGGTGAGGCTTTTTACTCATGAGCCTAAATAGAGGGTTACTAAAAACGATGATGAGGATGGGGGGCATAAAATTCAGCACTGCAACAATTTCACATCATTTGACATTTCATATCATTTGGTTTGATATTATGGAGCCTGTGGCATTATCTTCAGTTCAGTGCCTTTTCCAATTTGAGATCCACTGCCTTCCTGATTTTACCCTCATTTGTAAATGTCACTTAAGTAGAAGTGATGGAAATAATTTGCAGTGGTGTAAAAAAAAAAAAAAAGATATATAAAAAAAAGACTAAAAATGAAGAGACAGACTCAAGGGGTGACTGGTTAAAACCATGTAGCTCTATGTTGGGTTGGTTTTGGCATTTAAAGATAAATTTGAGGATTGCATTTATAGGTTGTGAAATATCTCCTAACTTCTAAAAAAAAAAAAAAAAAAAAGCCGAAGCCCATTTGATTATGAATACAACTTTAACACAAGATGCTTTCTTATTTCCCGAGAAGGATGAAGTGCAGACTTTTCATTTGACAGCAGCAATGGGAAGCTTTGTCATAATGTCAACATATTGTGTATGATGTAGTCCGCAGGAAACAAATGAAGTCTGATGTTGTCCTCTGGCAATAGTTTTAAGTCCTGGGGGAAATTACCAAGCATATGGCATTGGGATCCCCACCCCAAAAAAACAACATAAATTGCAAGAACTCAAGGACAGAACGTAATAAAAACACACCGATAATCATGTTTTTATTCTATACATACCTGAGGTCACTGCTTAGCTCTCACCCAGCCCCTAACTCTAATGTGATAAGCAAAAATGTCCTGTTTTGTCAAACCTGAAGCCTGTGGTACAGTACTTATGTTTAAATGTAACTGAGAGTCATAGCACATCCTAATGCCGGAGTGGATCTCATCACAAGCGCAGCCAGAAATCCTGAATGAGCTGCCTCTTCTCGGTGATGTCAGGCAGAGGCGTGACCTTCCATTATTAGCCTATTGTCGGCCGGCTTTTTCAGTCAATGTGTCACACGTACTCTCCTTCCCAATTCTCCACAGTCACAGCGTGTCCCGCAGGGTTTTTTCTTTGCCCTTCGTGTCTTAAACAGGGTTAGGGTTAGAGCTGGCTATTATGCGGCACATAATTGCACTTCGTCATGCTGCAGATTGTCCCAGCAGAGAGAGTTGCAGCGAGGGACATTCTTATTTGAAGGGGATATACCAGAGGAATAATACCCAGTCATAACAAATCCATCTTTCTTTCCCCAGAGCAATGTTAAGCAGTCAAGCAAAAAATGCTACACAGCTATTTAACGTATGCCCATGCTACAGTAGGTGAAAATAAGAGTTTCCAGGAGATCATAATTGGTCGGAAGGCTCATTAGGAGATCGTCGGATGTCGAGAATGGAAGAGCGGCGTCTTGCTCCAGGCTAAAAGGAACTGATGGTCAGAAGGATGTGACCTCGCTCTGTCATCACTGAGAGCTCTCAGCAGCCGGCACAGTTCACAGCAGTGGTCAAAATGGTGCAAGGCTGCTGACAGGTTAAAAGGCAGGATTTCCTCTACCATTAGTTCACCCTATGTTTTATCTGCTCCCTGTCTTTTTCTATGTGCCTCATGTCTCAACTACTTTATTGATGTCTACACTTACAGTATGATTCTACTCTACAGTATATAGCACATACTGTATTCCAAAAATATTTAATAAATTATACTTATAATAACAGAATAGTGTGAATTAAGCATATAGATAGCTCACAGTCAAAATGTAAACCCGCAGAGATACAGGAATGAACTGAATCCATTGCATAACTTTAGATTTATCTATTGTTTCCAGCGTCTTTCCATGAGCCAATATTTGCAGGTCGGGTTGAGTGGAGACTAAATTGCTCTTGGGCTTGACGAACTGTCTGTTTGTATTTGCCCTATTTTGAAGTGGCGTCCCCACATGGTATTTTGGGATACTCGAGCTACCCCATGAAAGGGCTTGAACAGAGAATACATATTTATTTTACATGGCTTGGGATTGTTGAATTATTTGTGATCAACTTTGTCCTAAAGTAAAAACACAGGCAACCAACAACTCTGTAACTGTGATATTGATTTAAGACTTGAGGTAAGACCACTGACTGCAGTCCTGACATTTTGAGGTCCCCAGTGTTTGTCCACATTTTCTGCATGCTTAATAGCAGGGCTGTGACCAGGAGGATAATTCTGAATATCTAAAAAATAATCACATCACTGTCACATGAATCAGTTTTCTATCTATTTCAATCCATCATTTCTAGTTTTGAGAATCGGTTTTGAAAAGCAGAAGGTTTGTGTAGCAACAGAGCACAATGCTAACATGGCATTCAGTAGTATCCCTCTTTAGGATAACAGATTGTAGGCAACACGGTTAATTTGTTTGTGTGTCCTGATAGACAATTTCAGACAAAAACGATTAATATCATTTCTCAACATTAAATCTTCCCTACTGTAAAGCCAGAGCACAGCTTGATGAAGGACATGGCCAACAGTTGCTTGTTAATGCCCATGCTTTTTGGCAGAGCGTGGTCTGAGTTAGCTACAAGAGAGAGGGTTGATTGATGGATCACTAATTGTGTCCTTGGTAAGTAGCAGATGTACCATCACAGATGCTACAAACAAATTAGACTTGCTCATGAAAGAGGATTACAATTGGCAACATTTTTGTTTTGGCATTTAGCATTTTTTAAGCAATATATAAATAATAAATCAACGCTTTATATAACATTAAAATGTAGTCGTGGACACATGAAGACTTGAAGTGTTTATTCTTGCATTTGAAACTGACTGTATGTCTTTTTGATGTTGATACTTGATGTGTAAAACAGTACTTTATAACTGTTGTAGTTGCAACATTAACACATTTTGCACAGTTTTAAAGTCATCTGTCACAGATTTGGATTAAAAAATGTGTATAAACAATTAAGAAATGTTTTATGACATGCTATTTAATTGCCATTGCCATTTTTTTTCTTCCATTTATCTGGGTCAGATCACAGTAGCAGCAGGCAGCCAAGATGCCCTTCTGCCGAGCCACGTCCTCCAGCTCCTCCTGGGAGATCCCAACACTTTCCTAGCCAGGTGGGACATGTAATACCGCCAGCTTGTTGTGTATCTCCTCCCAGCTGGACGGGCCACCACATAAAGATGTGACCGGGAGGCATCCCAATCACCAAAACCCCTTAACTGTCTTTTCAATGAAGATGCAAACAAGTTGTGGTTCTTTGGATGATTACAATTCTCTCCATCCTCACGGTTGAGATCTGACACCTTGGAAAGGAAATATATTTTTGTGTTTAGTATTGTCTGGTGAAATGGTGAATCAAAAGATTCACCATCAGAATGAGTACCCTCTTTATTAGCCTAGTATCAAGCCTGCATAACTGCAGACATAGCAGCGAGGAAACCTGAAGCTACACCTTCGCTTGGAGCAGCTATCTGCTACATACCTGAAGGCAAATTGCTGTTTTCTGGCAAGTGCCATGGCCTCATACTAGGTGCAGCTGCAAATTGGCCAAATGCAGGCTGACGGTCACGTCTGGTCAAAAGCCAGAAACATAATAAGCTGAAAGAGAAGCTATAATACTGAGGTCACTCTTTGACTGCACCTAGAGGATGTATCAATGGAAATCACAAACAGAATCAGTGATACCACACAACATAACCCAACATCCACAGAGAGCTTTGTGATTACTTGTGACTTGTCTCTTTCCCAGAGGGTGTGTTCTTCATGTTCACGTTCTCAGGAAATATTTCTTACATTGCCCAACATCTTTTCTCCTCCCCTGATTAAAACAGTATGGACAAGACTCTGTGGTTTACCAGAAACTCTGGCTCAGTGATCCATCCCACCTCCTACCACACTGTATTTTTGGCCCTATGACCGAGGAAGCTGTAGCACTTCTGCTGTCTGCAAATTCAGGAAAACTGGGCCAATAACGCTTGAAAACCCTCCTGATTCTTCATGTTTTTCTTTACCAGTGGATTCTTGGGCTGCTGCAGGGCTCTAACAGCTTCTGGCCATAACTCAGAGCACCTGCCTTTGATTTTGAATATGGCCAACACCAATTCCATGTAGCCTTGTAAAGAACAGAGAGGAGCATGTTTGGGTTCTTCTTCACAAGGCCATGATCAGGACAATTTGTAATATTTCTAATAACAACTGACTAGCTTCAGCTCATTCTTGTAATGCCACTTGTTCCTCAAGAGACGATAGTGTTTTACTTACTACCTAAGTAGTAGCTCAGCAGGCTGGTGGAGCTGTAGAAGAGAGAGCTTCTTGAGAATTAGATATCCAGAATCATGGATTCTGCCCTGATCTGCTGCCACTTACTCTCGAGGAACAGCTCAGAGTTTATTTGTAGCTCTGACTGATCTAACCTCTGTTCAGAAAACAATCTTTTTAAGAATTGGTTGCTTGTTTCCGTGCGGGCAAACCTTTTTTGATGTAGTAATTTCGGCATCATTCGATCCTTTTATTGTAGTCACAGCAGAATCTGTTTATTTTGCTGTATTTGATTTACTTGTGAGAATCTGGAAAGTTTGCTGTTTATTTCTTATGATGCTTTAGTATGCGTAAATACTCTTGAACAGTGTCATTTCATCCAGTGTGGGATGAGGTGAAATGCTGCCTCATATTGTTTTTTTTTGTTGAGGCCAGGAATTACCCACTGCTCCTTTACCAGCTCTGTTTAACTGGATGTCATACAGTGCATGCATCGGGTTACAATGCACAGACAAACATGAAATCCTCAGGCAGTGTCTTCTCCATGACCCCACCCCCTGAGAGTCTCTAAGGACAGACTGGATACACCAAATTGTTGTTAAGGCCATCGGCACAAACAACAGCAACAGCCTCACTCCCTGCAACATGTCACATAAAGGTGACCCTCACATTGTTTGGAGAAAACAGCTGTGCCAGCCACTTACTACAGTATATATCTTTTCTTAAGAATTACACAGCTGCACAGGCAGTTAACTGATTAAAAGAAAATACGTTCTTTAAAGAGTATAATTACAACACCACATAAATTATTGTACATCTAAATTATTCAAATTGCTACCGGTGTCTTGTGAAATATTAAAACAAATCACAGCAGTTGGTTTTTCAAAAATGTATTGCAAACACCTCTATTACTTAATCCTCTCCTAATCTCTAAAGCCTGGCAGCATTGTTATAGATGTACATGTTATAGATGTAACTGGATATTGTTTCCCTTGTAATTATTAAGTAATTCCAATAAAAGCATCATACTTATGAATTCCTCAGGTCAGTCACTACAATCTCGTCATATGGAGTAAGGTTGATGTGATGGGAAAAAAAGATCTGGGTTCAAGTTTTAAGTGAATATCACACAAAGTGGGACAGATATTCCATGCTGGGTTAATATTTATAATTTGTAACAAAGGAAAGAAAAAATCTGCATGCTCTCCATAAACTGTAAAGTGCATTATAGTCCCTTGTGTAATCTGAGGCAATAGCTAAAAGTGTTAGGGTAATTCTGTCATCTCATAGAATTCAAAACTAGGCTAGTTTCAAGTGTAGAAAAGCTTCTGTTGAGGTGAACATAATACCATAAATCTGATATACTATGAGCAACAACTGAGCAACTGAGGCACGGAGTCAAGGAGAAACGTCAGTGGCCCTGTCTGGAGCCAGTGTTTGGTTCGTCCGTTCTGAGTTACTGTAGCAACAGCTCTGATGTCAAATTTATCATTAAATTTAAATGTCCCAGTTAAAATATTTGACCGTTTTAATTAAATAAAGTGTCGGGTGTTGTGTGAAGTTGAAGAGAATGCATGAGATAAGGCAGAGTGATGGTGGTGGATGTGCTTTTATGGCTCCCTCCCTTTAACTTTTCTCAGAAGAAATTCTTTCTACTAACACACAAAGGACTTTTTCAATCAGTCTCTTTCTTGTGACTGTGAAGATACACAGACTTTGATGCCGCATTCTTTGAGAATTATATTCAAATATTTTTTCATTCTTCTTGGACTAGTCCAAATTAGCAGAATATCCTCTTTCCTGCTATGTGTCATTTTTGCATTAATTTTTTCTAGGCAGCATGGATTCATTTTTTTTTTTATTTTCACTGTTTTGTAGATTTAAGGCAGTTCATAAAATTTACATCACAAGCACAGTTAAATCGACACTAAATTGGCAGCTATTTTCACAACCGAAAACTGCTTTAGTTGTTTAATTGAGAGCAAAAGAGCTAAAGATTCTCTCGCTCAAGCTTTTCTGTGTCGTTTTAAACTGAATATGAGTATTCGGCTGCTGAACTGACAAAATGAGACATCACCTCAAAACGACATTGTTACTTTTGAGAATTCTCGCCTATACTTAAAGTAAATGCACAATTTATTGACTTTATTTGGTGATGGGTTAGAGAACATACTCCTAACAGGAAAAATGGAAAAAAATATTGCAAATCTGGAGCATCTCAATCACACAATAGTGACTTGTATGGGTGCACTTAGCATGCAAATCTAGCTTCACAAAAAAAAAAAAAAACTTTTTGTTGGAAATAAAGAGCAGGAAATGAGATGTAAATAGTGAATGCATGCAATCAGCTTGCACCATTGCCACCAGTTCTTGAAAATCACTGATGACTCGATAACAGCTTTTTATCACAGGCCATTCAGCCGCTGCCTTCTTTCTGATGAAATGTGCTGATTTCCTCCGTACCATGCCAAACGTTTGCGTCCTCAGCCTTTGGCCGCTCCATGCTTCCAGACAGCTGGAGGTGTCTGCAGCTGCTCTGCCCTCTGCCCTTTGACAAGCCAGGCCCTTAAGACACTCAAAAAGTTAAATAGGGAATGCTCTAATACTAACACTAATATCCTATTACTGACTGTGCTTTGGACTAATCTCTGGGCTAATAACAACTGACTGACTCTGGAAATGGGCACAGGCTCACAACGTAAGTCACAATAGATTGGAGTGTCAGTGGAGTAATGGACTAATAGTGCTTACATATCAACTCAATGTTCTTTTCCTTTTAGTTCAGAAGGGAATGTAAGTCATTCTGTAATGAGTGCTGCTTGGTTAAATCGGAGCCAAGAGCACTGAGATGCAGCTTGATTTTGGACATTAGATTTCAAGGCGGCAGATTAATTTCAGTATTATACATTTTACGTCCCAGCAACTCAGGAAACGCAGTATAAATTTCTGCCTTCCGATAAACACATCTCTGAATCAACGGCCAGAATTAAGAGGCGAGCGCAGGTTTTCATTTCAGGGAGCTGCACTTCTACACTGCCCAATTCAAGCAAAGGTGAACACGTGTCCTCATTATATAGTAAACATCGATATTCTATTTTCCTCCAGGCATACACATACTTGCTTCCTAAACTTTCTGTTAAAAAAATATTCATTAGAGAGACTGATGGGTTGTGTGTGGGCTTGCTGTGCGCTTGCCTGTGCAGTTTCAGAAGTTAAGGAGTGTGGTGCTGAGCCAGGGTGCCCTTGGAGCTGCTCCACCTCCTTATCCTGAACACACAGTCCAGAGACCTCATGATGGCAACTTATAGAGGTCTAACTGAACAGGTCCTCACCAAACTGTATTACTCATTGCCTCACTTTTATAAGTTTTAACTGGATGTGTCTGGTAAACACCTCCTTATTTGATACCAGACTGAATTCCCTTGATATACAGTAAATCAACATCAACATGCTGTTCACTTAGAGCTAGTATCCAAACCAAAAGTTTGACAGAAAAATAAATAAATAAACAAAAACACCAACTTCTTATTTTCGCATAACGGTAGCAGAAGCTACAATGTATGCTATTATTAGGGGAAACTATTTATATTATATTTAAAGATGTTTTAGTGAAAAATCTGGACAGTGACGGAAGTTTCCTTCTCGGTTTTTAGGGTGACTCACATCTAGTTGACACCATGGAGGGTTTGTTTGGAATTATCATGGGTTAGCGCTTATTTTTTCTTATATTACAGTGCAATGCCACACATGTATAAACACAAGTTTATACGAGCAACTGGTACCTTGCATGGCATCCAATGCCATCGGTGTATGAATGACTGAATGAAGTGTAAAAGCTCCTTGAGTCGTTGGAAGATTAGAACACACTATAGAGGTACAGTCCATTTAGCATTTAAGAAAGTAATGGGACATGTGTATTTCCCATACTGTTAGGGATGGTCAAGTTGGTGTGCTGACCTTTATGTCTGTAGTAATGCAAGCAATCATACAAATTTGTCTATTACTACACAAAGCCCCACTGTAATGCTTCTTTAACTGTGTATAACTCAGCCTCTTGTTTCTGTCCTGTATACACAAACACAAGCTGCAGTCATCCAGCGCTTTAGTTTGTAACCCTCTGTAAACAACGGAGGATTACAAACTGTACTAATGGCTCTAAAGGTCAATTTAAATTAATTATGAAGATGTGCATTACTGCTTTATGTTTGCAGATTGGAATCTTGTAATAACAGTTATGCATGTCTGAGGTAATGACTTGTTTACGAGCATATTATTGTTAGTTTAGAGTGGTGTCGTTTCGCATTATGTTAATGTAACTATTAACGCATTCATATTTACATTAGAATAAATTACCATAATTCCATTATGGATTTGCATTCCTTGTGTTTTGCCTGGTGTACCAAAAACACAACATGTGACCGAGTTATGTGTCTGTTAGAATCCAGCTTGTGTAGGGAAAGGCGGTAAAACCAGTTGTACTCGGTATAAACTACGTTTTTTTTCCACAGGTATTTGGATTAATAATACAAAAAGAGGTGGGGTAGCTAAACAAAGGGCAAGCGGATGCAGTTCAAACCAAAAATAAATAAATACAACCAAAGTAATAATAATCAAAATCAAAAAGGAGGAGAAAAACATCTAGTTCCCAGGTAGTGAACAAATTACCTCAACAAAACACAAGTTGGGTGGTTCTAACTTTGTAAAATAACACAGATTCTTAAACTTGGATCCCGCTGATCCGGCAGGATCGGTGGTGGCTACGCCTCATCAGCTGGGACCAGTCAGGGCCGTGACTTTTACACCATGCTATGTTATTCTGCCAGATTTAATTCAGCGCAGTGGTAAAGTGAATTACACTGCGGGAAGGTTCTGAGACATTTCCAGGGATCTGTGCAGGAGTTTTTAGAGGCATCTTCCTCTGCAGGAGAAAAAATACCAACATCTTCTACCTCCATCCGTTTTTCAAGTTAGAGCGTGTGGGTGGACGCCGTATCGCTTCAAATCAAAAAAATATGTTCCTGTGATGTAGCTGTACTTTAGACTGAATGATCTCAAGGCTGTGGATTTGTTGCATCACATGAGAACTGATGCCAAGTCTATGAAAACTTGACAATTTTCTTGGTATTTAAAGGGGATGTTCTTTTAGCGCAATAGGAAGACTGAAAAGTCTTGGATTCTGCACTGTGAGTGACCCTTCCGTGTGTTTTTTTTTTCATGCACTGACTTTTGAATAATTAAGATTTGATGTTTTGTTTTGAATTATTAATATAATCTGCTTGCTGTGTGTTACCTGTCAAAACTTACTAGCTGAACCCATCTTCTGCTTGTCCTGGGTTTCTTAACCCACCATCCCTTCCCCTCCTGTAATCCATCCCTCTTTCTTCCTAATCCAACCTTTTGCACATCCATCCATCCTCTCATTCTCTCTTCGTTATTCAATTCTGTGCATACCTCTCCCATCTCCTTCTCCCTTCTTCAGGTAATGTTTGGGAAACAAAGTAGGTTCGGGTGAAATATGGATGTGAATATGACATATGGATGTGAATATTAATGTAAATGTGGTCTGAATATGAAGATTTGTTTGCGACGTCTGTTGTCGCTTGCTTGCGACATTTACGAATAAATGCTTCTTAGTAAAGTTCTCAGTAAAAACTCTATTTTTCCGGCTGAGCCCTACCTATGAATAAGCTGGCCAATTATGTCTTATCACAGACAGATTGGTATTGACAGATGTCTTGGCCAATAAGGAAGAAAAAAATAGCAGGAATGTCAAGGATATGTTTGAGGCAAGATAGAAATACGAACTGGAATGTCATAAGAACATTTTTTAGCTCCCAAATTTCAGAATGAGCCGTAAAATTTCAGTATTGGTATCTGTTGGGATGATACTTTACTAAAAATGAAGACATAACAACAAAGTCTTGATGCAAAATGAAAAACATTGTGAGCCAGTTCAACTTTAAAATGTAAATTCCCCCGCTGCCTAAAAATAAGAGTTAAGTTAAACAAACTCAGAGGTTAAAACAGTTTCCAGTCCAGGATTTTGTGGGCGGTCCTAAAGGGTGGCTCGATGACACGCTGAGGCCACCCTGAGCATACCTCTGTACCCCAAGCAGAGAGATAGAGATTATTTCATCTCATTCAGAGTGTTTCAAAGTTAGTCATGCCATTTTCTGAATTCATCTGACAAGTTTCAGTCGCTTTAAATTAGCTAATGCTTGACTGCTCCTACAGGTGGGTGTGGCCTCAGCACATTCAGCGGACACGCCCCACAGTCCTGTAGCTGAGAATACTCCTCATTTTTACCCGATTTTGACACCTAATTTCATAAACTTGTCGATAATTTTAATCATTTAAATTTGGCTGGGTGGTCAATAACACTTTCTTCTTTGGTCTGACACATATTTATTCTCACTTTACATAGACTTTAAAAGAAGTGTAGGGACGGAAGCTGATTCTAAATTAAAAGACACATTTTTTCCACAATGTATTTATTTTTTTTTTTTTTTTTAAACTACAAGAAATGCTGCTAACATGCTAATCCAATTTCTGTAAGGTGCTGAGTGACTTTACTTGAAAGGATACAAAAACTATTGACTAGTACATAATAAATAAGTGAGAAATCTACAAAGTTTAGTCTCTAAAGCATCTCCACCTCGTCCCAGGGCAGTGTATTTGTCTTCTTATGCGAGATGAGATTTAGAGCTGAACAGTTGATCGCTGTCTATGCTGGCTCATGTAGCACAAAGGTGTTTGCATGCAATTTGTGCGGAAAAGAGGTGATTACTTCTCCAATATCTGAGTTGGAAATGACCACTGCAACTTTCAGCCTAAACAAAACCAATGCGACACGACAAATAAACGTCGCCCTAATTAGTTGGAATTGTTTTTGTCCCGTGCTATACTGTTATGCGTTTTTGGTGTTTTCTAAACTGTGCTCTATAAATCATTGTTTTCTATCATAAATAAAGTGATCCGTACGCAGAATCACATCTAGAAACTAATATTCAGACACTGATTCCTTAACAGCAGTCTGTTCTTACTTTAGACATAATCCCTGACAGTTATTCTGGAACTGCTTGGTAGCAAACTCTGGATTAATTAGTGTGTTATTGTAGTGTTACCATTCAGTAATGAAGTTCAATGAATCCTCTTTGAACAGACAAAAAGCTGAGTAAACTTCTTGGTAATAATGAAGTAATGGAACTTCATATCATCCAGCAGTGGCTTCATGAAATCCGGAGTAAGTCACATGTCACTAGACAGAAAAATCTACTAAAGGTCAGCGCATCCACAAGTAGCACTAGAAGGCTTTGTGTGCGCGAGAGGGAGAGGTGTTTGAAACCCATGTCACGCTGCTCTACAGCAGACTGCATTCAGTAGAGGCAGCAGACAATACCGTTGTTTCAGAAGATGATTTCCAATTTCCATCAGCCGAGTATGAAATCATCGCGCTGCCAATATCGCCTGCCAAGTTAGAGCGACGGAGGAACACTACAGCTAAATCTTCTGTTTGTAATACAAGGAATGAGACCGTCACCTTCCTGTAAAGCATAATCACAGGGATTAATTTAGGAGTCGATGCCGAAACGTCGATGGGGTGGAGGAGAGCGCGGCGCAGGGAAAACAGGCATCAAAGTCCAAAGTCTTTCAAATCATTTCCTATGCATGAGTTTGGCAATGCATGTCAGTGCAAAGTAGAACAGCCAGTGTTCTGCTATTTAATATCAGTGGTACAAAGGAGGTAAGCAAAAGCTGTCGTCCCTTTTTTAAATATTAGAAGGGTGCTTATGTGGTCCGAGTGAAAGTTAATACTGTATGTAAAAACTCTGAAATATTTAGTGGATGGCGAGCTTTATACAAACTGATGCTGAGGCACAGTAAAGATTAAGGGAATGGGGAATCTTAGCATCACACTCTGAGTTGGTGCTGTTGCTGTAAAGATTAATAAATCACAAATTAATAAGAATTATTCAGAGAGGAGTGTGTGTGTGTGTCAGCGTGTGTGCTCACATGTGTGATAAAGACGGAGAGAGGGTGAACATATGTGTAACCGTGCACATGACAGGAAGGAGACGGAGAGGCAGAAAGATGGGAAGGGAAAGGGAGAGGCTCTGTGTGCAGCCTTCTGTTAAGATTTGGCAAAGGACGATTCGACTCATCCACTCCTATCTTGTTACTGTGACACTCCAGCCCATTAAATAGAATAGATTATTGATTTTGCTCTCTTCGCCCGCTCTGAGATTTTCCATCAGACTCTCCGTGCAGTAAGAGAGAGAGAGAGCTGAAGAAAAGCATGTGTACTGACACAAAATGTTGCATCACTTACACAAATGGGGTAGGGGTAACATGAAAAATCTTGTCACCGCGGCAATATGTACTTCCCAGGAGGCTGAGGGGTTGTCATGGTGCTAATGCAGAAATTAAGTCCAAACCCCTCATGTGGCATATCGATTTGAATGAGAGCAGGGTTATTGCAGAATGCGCGTGCTGTTTTTGTATCGATCTTGTGTCACAGAAAAGACAAGGTGAGCCCGTTTGATAATCGAGAGAGGAGGCACTGAGAAAAACTCCCTGTTCATCATCAGACTTGGATATTGAGTGATGACATCACATCCCCAGGTGCCCATCATAAGACTGTTCACTTGGCTCCGCTCTCCCGGAGAAGCAGAATCGACTTTTTTTTTAGTCATATTTGGCTGCGCTTCTGTTCTTGTCACTGAATTTTTTGTCATATATTTCTGTCCCACGGAAGCTAAACCGCTTCATTATTTAAAGGTAATGTGCTGCATGTGGATATTTCTTTGCCGTTGAGTGAAAGTGATTTGCTGATCTAACCTCGTTTTGCATCTGCTGTCGCAATGATTAATCGATTCATTGATCGATGGAGAATTAATCTAAAGTACTTTCATAACTGATTCATCATTTCACGTCATTAGCGTTTGCTGATTCCAGCTTCTCAGATGTGAGTATTTATTATTTATGCATTTAGTTTGTCGATTAATCTGCCCATAACGTCCTCAGTTCATTTTTAAGTCTATAAAAATGCCAGAAATTTGTGAACATCAAGCGAAAACCCCAAAGATATTCAGTGTACTATCACATATCACAAATAAAAGCAGAAAATCTTCACATTCGACTAAAACGATGAACGATTATCTCAATATCTGATGATCAATCTGCCAGTTGGCTAACTGACTCATAGACTTCAAACTGAGTACTCTTTAGTTTCAGACTCCTGGTGAGATAATATTTGAATTTTTTATCTTGAACAATAGGAAATACTAATTGGCATTTTTACTAGTTTCTGCCTGTTTATAGCCAAAAAACAATGAATCCATTGCAAAAAATAATCAGAAGAGAATTTTCCTCAGTGACTAAAATTGTCCAATCCTCTGTTCTATATACTTTGTAGGGAACTGATCAATAGATGCCCTGGTTTCTAGGAGCTTGTGGAGTCAAATGTGGGTCAGGATCTTGCAAAGCTGAGTGTTTAATGGAAAAATGCAAACCGATGTTGTGATAAGAGGGTTTAGTGTTAAATCAAATGGGTGTGAGCTCCTTACATGTGTTTTTTTTAATGAGGGCATCTTCTCAGATGTTTGGTGTTTAACTCCTGAACACATGGCGGGTTCACACAGGATGAGTTCACATCCCTGCATTTCCAAAACGCACGAATAGGTCGCAGCCACATTCTTGGAACAAGCGCTACCGAACCAGTAGGTTGCATTGCAGCGATTTGTTAAGTAAAGTGTGACTATTTGACGCAAAAACAAAAAAAATTTAAATTTCTACATTGTTGAAGGACAGGCGCTGGTGTCTGTGTGGCATCAGCATGCTGAGAATGAGATCCAGAAAGCAGCGGGTGCAGTGCACAAGCAATAGCAAACAAGGACACACAGTGTCATTGATGCGTAGCACCTGAAATCAAGCCCAGCCGATATCATACAAGTGCAGAGCAGCGGCGCCAACAGCTTCACACATGCACTCGGCCGGGAAAACAACCAAGACAACAAAAGTAAATGTAGGTTACCTAAATTTTGGTTTGGGTACTGCATGTTTGGACTATAAAACATTTACACATATACTGTTTATTGGCGGGAGAGAACAGGTGACTATTTTTCAGTCAATTATAATTCGAACTTTTGACCCTCAACTGTCTGAAAAAGGTTAATCTGAAGCCTGGATAATACAGAAAATCAAAGAAATGCAGGTGAATTAAATAAACAAATTAAATGAAATCTTCATGAGCTAAAAAAAAAAAGGACAATTCTTTCTAGGTGGCGACATCAACATGTCCTACTCAGGTTTAAACTGCTGCTTCTGTCACTTTCCTTACCTGCATGTTGGCATGTGTGGAACTGACAACGACCAAACAGCTGGAAAATCTGCCACCTGCTAACATGAATGAATCGAAGTGAATGACTGTGCTCGGGAGCGAGTTACAAGGCACAATGCGGCGCTTTGAATCTTAAGCAGTACTCTTTTTCTCTCTCTTCCTCTCTCTTTCTCTTTCAGACAGAAACACAAAGGCACGTTCGGGTAGCCCTTAGATTTGGGGAAACTTTTTTTTTTTTCTCCTTCCTCTCTAAACCATTAAATACTTGCAAACTTCCTGGAACTGAATTAATCTTTAAAAACTCAGGACATTTATTTGAACCCACCAAGAAAATATAATGGGGTTGTGTGATGAGGATGTAATTGTGCGAGTGGAATGGGGGCTATTCAAATAATAATGGTAAATATCACATGAGCTTTTAGGACTCTATACACTGTGCGGTATCAGGAATAGCACATAACATCTTGGTCATAATCCATCCCATAGAGTATGATATAGATTTTGATGCATGCTTGTAAGATTGTGCAAAGAACACCTGATGCGTCATGACTCAGATGTAAACAGAAAAATAAGCCACATGATCAACTCGCGTCATTCATCTCGTTGTTTCACTGTGCTTGCATAGTCATAGCAGCAGTTGCATTGTGAGAATGACTGCCAATGCCCTACATTGATATCTATAACTATAAATGTCTGACAGTACTTTCGCTTGAAACAGTCCACGATCTCCCCGTGTAAAGGGGCCTTGAAAGAAAAACGCAGACTACAACGTATCATTATTCCTGATATAAATAGGTTGCCGCACAGACACATTTCTCCACATTGCGTTGTAACGCTGTTGTTCGTTGCATTCTGATTAGACTTTGACAAGTATTCAAGTCCATCATAGATCCCAGCTAAGGAGAGAATTGCATAATTGATCAATGCCATTCATTAACCTGGCCGGTTTTAATCGGCACACTCGGATCACCCGCTGTGCTGGTTGGCGCTGACAGCTGCAGCTAGTGGGTGGTTGGTGCTCCTGTCTCATTGACAGAGACGACTGCGGTGTTGATTACCCATAATTAAAAAAAACAGGACTCAAATTAATGGCACTCGCCAATGACAGACTGATTTCTGCTTCTCTCCAATTGGAATGCACTTTATTGACACGTTAAGGAGATTGACTATTTCTCTTATCTACGTTGCATGGTAGACCAGCAAACCCTGGATGTTAAATCTTGTGCAGGATTTATCATGGTTTGACTTGTTACAAATAAATATACAATGCGATTAATGCCAATGACAATGATCTTGAATCTTTTGCAACAACAGGGTGACCTTTATCTTCTCCATCCTTCTTCCTATCTACCACCCTTTCCTCTGACACATCTGTTGTAAATTCTCTCTGCACCATTGTGACCTGATTCCTGTTCATTAGCTTTCACTTTCCCTTCCTTCAGCACTGCGACGGAGGACTCCTCTCCCTTCACTGACTTGTCTGATAGGATTTAGTCCGCTCTATGCTGATGCAATCTGGACAGCTCAGCAGCTGCGATTCTGGCCTGTCTCCTGGTGATATAGTACGCCCCTCCGCTCTCGGTGGACATACACCAAACCAGTCAGCGTTTTAGTGGCGATATTACCACTGTCATTACACAGACGCACAGAATAAAAGCAAAGGGCTGCGCTGCTCACCGAATGTCAACAACTGCAGCTCTCTCAGTCCGTGCGAGAAGTTTGAGCTTGGGAGAATCTGAGAAATAATAATAATAATAAAAAAAACACAGATTTTTCTCTCACATTGGAAAATAAATATGGCTTTGGAGCAGCTTTGGTGAGGGATGTGTATTTTCGTGTCTCTATGTGTGGCTTGAAAAATAAGAGAGAGGGAGAGACTGAGAGGGAAGCGAGACTGAATGACTGAAGGAGAATAGGGAGGAAATCATTATGCAAGCCACAATTTCACGACCACGGGCAATTTCTGCACAGCTGTATGACATGCATTGCAAAGTGTAAGGTGAGAGATTCTTTTTCATGGCAGCATTTCACTTTTTTCTTCTCTGTTCTACTGCCACTTCCAGGGGTTGCAATCCAGCCTGACTCGTTTTTTTTTTTTTTTCTGACGCAAATCCCCCAAGGAAAGCCTGTGGTCCGCCTCTGGCTTATAGTGAAATGCCACCAGTAGTGAGTGCTGTAGCCTCACATTCAGCTTCCAGGCATTACAGCCACAAAGCTCTGCAAAGCATCTCAGAGGCTTGGCATTGAGGAAATACGTTAGCCCCTCACACGCCTCACTAGAAGTAGCAAAACTAGCAGCATTTGGTGTGTGTGTGTGTTTGTGCAAAGAGGTGGATATAATTTGTTTAAATATGAACACAAGTCTCTACAGTGGATGGCAAGGTATGAACCCGCCCCTCTGTGCCGTCAGAGACAGATAGCTTGGATGATAGAGGAGTAAGCAGCCATTAATATTTGCTTTGTACTTATAATGATCAGCTATAGCACCCTCTGTTGTTGTTGTTGTTGTTGTTGTTTTGTTAGTTCTTTTTGTGTTTGTTTGTTTGTTTCTTGGATACATTTGCCATTTTATTTATGCAATGTAGGATATTATTTCACATGTGTGTGGTTATACCTACTTATTTGTACTGTACTTTAATTATGTAAGAGGGTTGGGGGAGGGTGGGTTGTTCACGTAAGTTCTTAACGTGTTTAAAAAGAAAGAAAAAAGAAACTGTATTTTTGTATGCACTGTATTGTATTTTTGTAAGAAATTGTATGCTGGCAGTGCATATTTCTTTGTCTTACAATTGGTAAATAAAAGTTATAAAAAAAATTATGAACACAAGTCTCTATCCTGGCATCCTTACCTCTAAAAACACATTTCAACCTTTTTCCTGATAGGCTACAATGTATATCTTGACATTTCCCTGCCCCGCCCTTTATTGAATTGGCTCATGTAAATACAAATTGTCAAGACTGTTTCTATGGTGCGCAGGCAGTTAAAATAGGGAAATAGGGAAATGTAACTGTTTATCCCATTCATAACGCAGAGTGTCCCTTGTTGATTAAATGTCACTTCATCATTGTGACATTATTATGTTCGTTTAGATTGGGGTAAAATGGAGGGAAAAGGTAATAAGCAATCCAACAGTAATTGTGTCAGAATATAAATCAGTACTGCATTAAATGCAATCAGTTAATCCTCTTTTAAAAGGTTTCACAAAATATTGAAATAAAGCTACTACCTACTTTTCCAGATTTTAGTTTTTTTTTTCTGTGTCAAAATATTATCATGAACAAAAAGTACGGCTCTTTTTTCAGCTGATTGCAGGGTTGGCTCATGCAGGTTTGTGGCTTCCACATTATGCATATTACGACAGCACTCGCTGTGTCCTGACAGGTTGACAAATGTCGGGGGAAACACGCTGATTTAATGATGTGTTTTCTATCTAATTATTGCTGAGTGTCAAGAATTAGTTTAAAGGCTCTTTCTGATCATTTGTCAAACATGTGACACATTTCACAAGCACCCAGATAACAAGAGTTATTAATACTTATCCTACAGGCTTTGAGGAATGACTTTTCAAATGTAAACTATACACACTGAATAAATACAAGTCCTGATCTCAGTACTAAAGAGTCAGGGAAACTACCCCAAAGGCAACATTTGTCAGTCACAGCGTTATTATATTTTTAAGAAAATGCTGATGAGGCCTTGAGATGGTGAGAGCACAGGAAGAAAAGCAAAATATGCTGTCTCTTTTCCATTTGCCTGCAGAGCGCCACTCCTTTGAGACAGAGTGGAAATGAGCTAGTGTGTTACTCGAGCCAGGTCAAATAGTTCGAGGTGATGAATGACTGCAACAGTTCAATTAATGACGAGATACAAGAAAGCTAGAAGAGCTCTGGCAACAGCGAGACCTCCCACACTCCCACATACTAAGAGATTTTTATAGCAGCCCACCAACTCTTACAAAAGGATACAACTGTCAATTACATAATATACTAAAGTAATATCACATGAGAGAGAGAGAGTGCTGTTATACTAAATATCAGCATGGCAGCTGATCACAGCGTGCTGATATTCTGTTATAACATTACAACCTTGAGTGTGTTATTGTTCTTATTAGAACAACAGCTCTACAATCAATATACAGCTAACAATAACAGATAATAACACATTATTTGATTTGTTTTAATCATTTATTTGTCTTGGTCAACAGAAATAGTTCCATATCTGCACTGGGACTGCACGACAAGTTGACATTCTGCTAAAATTAAACATGTTTAATATTATCTGAAGGCAGGTGTGCTCTCTTCAGCACCAAACAGAAAGCAGGGAACTCGGAAGCTACTGTGGTAACAGCCAAAAAACAAAATAAATAAATAAATATTGTGACACAGGAAAGCTCAGCGGTGCCACAGACTGAAAAGAGCCAGAGCACCAGTCCCCGTCATGCACACCTTGTACCGTGGAACCACAGAGAGCATCCCGACCATCCTCTGTGTGGTACGTCGGCTGCACTGCATCACGCAGGAAGACCATGCAGCGCATAGTGAGAGCAGCTGAGATGATCATCGGTGTCCGCCTCTTCTTCCTCTGAGTTGTTGAGGCGACAAAAAAACAGTTTATGAAATACACTGATGCGGAATTGATAAGATGTACAGCATGTGTTTTTATGGACTAGTAGGGAATTGGTATATTTCTTGAAGGGAGTTTGGTGTTATATTGTTTAGTTTAATTCAAACCGATGGAGTGATTGCCTGTTGTGTGTATTTTTAAACTGCCAATAGCAATATGTTCATCTTTGCGGCACAATAACACAATAATGGATGACGACCATTAATGTAAAGTTCATATAATGGTTATGTAAAGATTATTATAAGCGTAAAGAGGTGATACATAGTAGTTAAAGGTCCCATTGCTGTTGTGCGGAGTCCAATCACACTCCATCTTGGACCTACCTGTTGTATAAAGCCATTTATTTGACTTTAATTTAGCATGTATGTCTATTCCCTGCACCATTCAATTGGTCAAACTCCACCTACTTAAAGGCACTGATATCTTTATTAAATGATTTTAACCACTATGACTAATTTTAGAAATTTACATGCACATTTATTCTCATGAGTGTCAACGGAGCTACTGTACATTTGCATTTTCAGTGTTTTTGGCCTTTTAATGAGAAATCCCAGTTAAAGACACATGGAGCCTGTTTACACAGATATGGGCATATGGTGCTCAGAATAATCACAATGCTACACCAATGTGAATGTATCATAATAATTTCCACCCCTGTACTACAGCATTACATGAGACAGTGGCCAACCACGCTTCTGCATTACATACACAATGTTGAAGCTAATATATGCAAATATAACCCAGAACAGCCTTCAAGCTCTATCTCTGAGGGGGAAAGTGTTCTCTCGTGACCTTGACGAGGTCACCATTGTACTGTATGCTTGCAACTTCCAATCCCTTTCCCAGCGCAAGTGATAATATACAATCCAAAGAAAATTACTTTGATGGCAAGGGGAAAACAACTGTATACAACTCTCATTTAATGATGTCTCCAAAACAAGGTCCTGGTCATTCATGCTTGAAAAGAAAAAGGTAATTATTGGCTTTTAGGGGCAATAACATGGTTGTTTACAGAGAAATGATAAGTATGGGGTGTATATTAAGTACAAATTTGAGTCGCTTTTTGTTAGTCTTTCAGAATTTGTGCACGCCATGAGTTTCATCACAAATAAGTTTTAGAAAACAGTGAAAACAGTATAGGAAAAAAAAACTATAAATAATGGCTTGGTCCTGTAAAGCTTACAAAGATACCCCTAATCATCTGCACTTAACATGCAAGCATTTCTGTCCTGCTTAATAATTAAATAAAGAATTATGCAAATAGTCCTAACACATTATAAAGCTGTCAATGCTAGATCTGTCATTTTCTTCTACAGCGAGTCCACTCTCCGAGTCCACAAGTAGGAATGTGAAACTCAGCTTTCACACGTTCTCACGAATGCATAATGCAGACATCACATGGCAACAGTGTGGCGGAATTAGATCACCATTGTTCATGGTCGGAAAGCCGTCAAGCTGAAAAAGCAGAACTCCTGGATCCCATTAAAAGTGACGGTTTCTTGACACCAGTGATTTTATAGTACAGTTCTAACTTCTAACTAATTAATGGACGTGAAATAAAATGTTCCTTGTGCTCCCTGCTCTCTCTTTACATTATTTATCTGGGCATTTTGAATGAAGCAGATGTAATTAAATATCAAATTTTCACACGTGCATGAAAATATTTGTTTAATTTCTGTCTGTTGAGACAAACGATCTAAACCAACTTGTATTGTGCTCCTTAAAGATTGAATATTCTGTGAACCAGAACCACCCTGCAACTGTTAACAGTCTAATGAAGCACAATAGGAAAACGTATATTTCTACATGCTATAAAAACGTCCATATGTAGCTGCCATATCCGTGGCAGATGTTCCCTAGAGCTGCAACAGAATGTGCTCTGGTGGTCGGTCTAAATTCCCTCTCATCGCGTCCCCCCCTCCCTCCTGCCTGCCTCCTCATTGACAGTCAAGTCACATTGGAAACAATCCTCAGGCAATAATTGCCATAAACAAAACGAAAAAACAAAAAAAAAACCTGTTTATCTGGTCGGAACAGCAGTCCCAATGAATACACGCTACCATGGGGAGTGAGGAGAAAAAACAGGAAAGAATGAAACCTTGATATTTGTACAAAAGAATGAAATCAATTTGAACCAAATACATATCAACCCCTTTTCTCTCCTTCTGTTTAGCTTCTTTGATGCTTTGGGTAAAAAAGAATGGTTCCCGCACTTCTGAGTTTACCGGCAGAGCACCCTGTCTGCTTGATAATTATAGATTAGCTTGGCGCTGGCATTATCAGTACCTTGGTAAGCTGTTTCCTAATTACGTGAGGAGAGATAGAAAGCTGGTTCTGCACCTGCTACGTAGGGAAGACAAAAATGTTCTAAGCATGGTAAGTGAGGCCTCTGATAGCCCGCAACGTGGCAATCTTTTATCTCATTGCGCTAATTTGTATATAAAGCATGGATGTGGAAAGAGAACGGGATGCAGCGTTGGAGGTGGGGTCCTGCTCAGTGGCATTAAAAAGTTCCCATAGACCAAGAACACTAGACCTCAGCCAGCTAAGATGCAAACCTGCAGTTTATTTTTTGAATTTGAATAAAATGATTTAATTGCGCAGCTCCTCTAGAATATCCAAATCTTATTTGACCAAATGGATCGAATTCTGATAAGGCCACAGACCATGTCCCATCTCCATAAGCGACTAAGCTCTTTACAGCTTAGTACAAAAAACAGGTCTCTTTATACTTTCATCGTTCATGACCTAATCTTACCAAGGCTGAATTTCTTTATAACTCACCTGTTCAAAGGCTTAAAGTCAGACATAAATAACTGATGAGTAAATGATTGGTGGGTGCGGTTAGTGGGAGCTTGTGAGAGCACCCAGGCTTCATTCGGCCCGCCTCATGTCCACCAACAATCCACATCTTTAACAGTTTTTAGATTAGCCATGATGGAGCAGAGGCGACGCCCAGAGCAACACCACATTCTGGGCTTTAAAACGGCACGTGAGAAAGAATCTCGGATCAACATCTGTGTCTTATACTGGCTTTGCTTCCCGCAGGAAGCTGCATTTGGGATAATAACTCTACAATATCTCAGCCAGTGTTAATTGATCACAGTGTCGTGCTCTGGCATGACAGTACAACAGTGGCAATCGCAACTGAAACAACACTGACGTGTTGCAGCAACTTCTGAATAAATTAGTCTTATTCTTGCAGGTTATGTTTATTTATTTATTTATTCAATGAGCTCCAGACAGTGAGTTTCACACATTTTAAATATGAGGAAAAGGGAGCACTGGTATCTAATCAGTACTCAGTATCAGCAGACTTCTCTCTCCATTTCCATTTGCTCTCCAGGCCTGAGTATGTCCCAGCACGCATGGTCGACCTGCCCTCTCCTGGACCTCACATTGACACACACACACACACACACACACACACACACACACACACACACACACACACACACACACACACACACACACACACACACACAGACTGTCTAACAAATATTATCATAAAACATTATTATTTTATCGAAGTAGATTTTTAAGGAGACTTTGTTTCTCTCACATTTCATAATTACTTGGTTAGAATTGATTGGAATAATGCGCAGAGTACTTCATTATAAGTGATAATTGCACATTATGGAGACTTGAAGCACTTTTTATGCTCATTTCATCTTTGGTAATTTTCTTTTTTTCTTTACAAAATAATATGATATTAAGTCAATTTGCAAAATCAACCAATTTGGGCAGAGCGCTGATGCACGACTAACAGAACTAGCATTTTATGTGCAACCTTTATGGAACTGCACTGCTACAAATAACATGCCAGTAGGTATCGAGAGCGAGAGCCAGGAGAGCCCTTTAGTTGAGAGGCGAAATTACATTTTTGTGACATTTATTTCCCTCTCCAGTATTGCACAAGGCTCATTTGGTGGTGCCTTGGGGCTTGTTGGTTTCTACAGTAGTGATGTTGGGTCCATTAGAAAAGACTTTCACTTTACTTGTTGAGAAAAAAAAAAGCCAGCTTGTCAAACCCACAGTTGTGAATTGCTGGGTGTTTTAGGGACAAGCCTATGTGGGTGGCTTCAAAGTGCACTTTATCACCCCAGGGAGTCAGATAAAATCATTTAGTTGCTTTTCCTTTTTAAGAGTAGCACTTGTGGACAGAGGTGGAACATGAGATTTCATGACACTAAACACACTAGCCACGTCATGAGGACCCTATTATATTTTATTATATTACACCTGCGAGTTCCATTGATGATGACATTTTGAATGGGTGAAGTAACTAAAGCCAAGCTGCAGCTGAATATAGCAGCTTTAATGGGTTTTGTCCAAGTGTTGGACATACTTGGATGCAAAGACTCAAATTTTTTCATGTCCTTGAAATGCATTCACCACGACACAGCTGTATGGGAAATCTGTGCCATATTGGCCAGATTTCCAACTGCTCCTAGGCAATGGCAACTCATTTGGTGGCATCATTAGACCGAGCCCTTGTAGCCCCTCACTGAAGAGCATGAGACTAGTCTGCTGGACCTGTCTCAGGGTCAAAGCACTGCTGTGGGAGCATCTGACTGCAAGACACTGATGAATGTCAGGAGACTGAAGCCCACCAGCCATCTGGCAGGCTGGAGACACTGATGGGAGAGTACCATCGATCTGTGTCATGTCTACAGGCTTGCAGCCTGAGACGTGGCAAATGACAGTGGTTGATTTGTTAAATTTATAACAAAGGGGATGTTGGCCTGTGCAGGAAATTTGGACTGTACGGGAAATCCAAAGGCTAGGGACACGGCAAACAGATAATAGAGATACTATAAATAAGTAATAAGTACAACCATAAATTCAGAGATGCTTAAAAAATACCTTCTGAAAATTTAGACTTTTTCTTATTTATGCCTACAACTTTAAAATTAGATTTTTTTTATCTCATGAAAGAATGCTGACTTCTCTTTCGTTATAATATTTACATGCACGCATTCACATCTCAAAGCCAAAACATCACAGTTGATTAATGCTTCTCAGGCCGACAATATGAGGAGGAAATCATCCTCAATAAATAAATAAAAATCCACACTTTCCAATAACTCTCCGGCTTGTGCACTTTAAGCGACTTGTTCCCTTATTTAAACCAAAACCGTACAAAAGAAATGCTCCAACCAGGCTAGTTATTACAACACTTGCATTCCATAAATAATTATCAAGGGGTAGTCAACATTTTTGAAATGCAATTCATAAAGCTATTGTGAAGTAGCTTCTTTTCCACCATGTTTCCGATGGTATAAAAACTTGATACTGAGTGTTGAAAATCACACCCTGCCAGGAAGACCACACCTTCCTAAGGTTTTATAAGTCCCCCCCCAAAACCTCATGCCCTCCACTGCAGAACAAAGGGACACACCGGCTGCACCTTTCGTCCCTCCTATTGTGGATACATCAAGTTATCTGAAACTAGCCACCTCCTTATGTTCATCTTCTTTTGTTTATTAAAAAATAAATTACTTTGAACGGCTCACTGGATCCTGGGTGTTTGAATGTGCACACCACATTGGATGTTCCTGAACCAACAGCAGAGCATTTATAGATTCACTGAGGTAATAATTTATTATTCTAAAATAATTTTCTTAAGGGTTCACCTCTCCAGCCAAATCCCTAGAGACCGAGCTAGTGCCGCCCCCTTCCCTCTTTGTTGCCATGAAATCCAGTGTGATGAATATGAACTCAAATGTATCATTAATATAATTATGGGGTGTTTAAGGTGTATTGACAAGTACAGTTGCAAATATCCACTTATCTTAGAACATATATAGAACACCTAAGTATCATGACTGAGCTGAGGAAACCCCCGTTGAACGCAAACTATATGTTTAAGCTGTCAAGCCTCCCATGCCGATCACTACAATCAATCTAAATATTTCATTTAAATATACATATTCATAAATCAATGGTCTTGTGAACAGGTGGTGTGTCAAACCAAACATCCCATTGCACTATGTTACGGCTGCCACCGTCTCGCCCATGATTTATATTTGTGTGTAGTGTCCCACTATGAAAATACAGGTGTGCGGTTGCCGGTTCCCTGTTGGCCCCAACTGGAGTAGATGGGGTCACCATCGGCGCACGTCCTCGAGTTGTGCAGGGCCGGGATTGGCATCGTTCAAGCTCACTCATCGGCATCACAGGCATTTAAATCGCAACCGCCAGAGAATCCGGGCAGCTTGTTTTGTATGTTGTGTTGTTGGGCTCGCCTTGTTTGGGAGAAATCGTGATTGTAAACTCGATAACTGTGGACGTTTGTTTGCTTGACTGGGCCAGGTTTAGTTTAGTCATAACAACTAAAATGTCTAGATGTGCAGCATAGCAACTAAAGACACTGCATATTTATAACAATAAAAATATGCAAATGGGGCTGACATTAAAAGTCTGCATTTGTGGTAATGCTATTGAAGTGCAAATCAAAAGCACATTGCAAAATTAGTGTAATGTCTGTTTTTATGAGGAAAAAATAAGCCTTTTGTTCCTCATATTGGATCACTGTCATTGTGTTGCTGGCTCATTTTGGGCCACATAGGGAGAGGAGACTTGGAAAGCAGAGAGGATGACATTAGCCTCTCAGCATGGGTGAGTGGACTGAGGGGGAGATTTCAAGAAGAAAAAAAAAAAAAGCCTTTGCATGTATCTCCTTGTCTTGTGAAACACCCTCGCAAATCAGGTTATTGTTTTCACGAACGCTGCGGATGAATAAATGCTGTTCCTGCGCGGCGATGTGTGGCAGTCACATCAGTTATGTCAAACATACAGTAAATCTATATTCAACCGACTGACTTTGTTATTCCATTATTGTTGGAGTGACAACTTCCTTATTGCCATCATTAGATGCATGCGTCATTTTTGCGTTCGCGTTTCTGAAAGCAGATTATTTAGAGAGCTGTCTTCAGTTTGTCACACACACACACTACAGTGGATTGATTAGAGAGTAAGATTTGTTACTAGACTTTCAAAATAAAACAGTTCGCTGGTGAATAAACAGCTGCACTGTGTCCTGGAAATATATTCATTCTTATCTGTGATGCACACAGAAATATATAACTGAAAAAAAGGGAGTTTATGATGTTTTTTGTCTTGTGTGTATTGAAATAGAATAGAATAGAATAGAATCTATCTATCTATCTATCTATCTATCTATCTATCTATCTATCTATCTATCTATCTATCTATCTATCTATCTATCTATCTATCTATCTATCTATCTATCTATCTATCTATCTATCTATCTATCTATCTATCTATCTATCTATACATATGGACACAGTGGATATAACATAACTCACAAATTCATGGTGCCCAGAGGATGTTTGTTTCTTAATTTGTGCAGATAAGGCTCATGGGTAATGTGGTTTCTTCTGTCTTTTTGTATCTTTTCCAACCCTGGCAACACATTATTTCCAAATGTAAATTTACCTTTAGTATGATGATGTCCAGGTCTACTGTAAAGTTGTTTGTTTGAAATTCAACTCCAAAATCATACGGAGCTACTGGGCAGAGTGAAAAAAACCATGAAAACCAGGCCCCAGTGGAGGTCGTCAATGGATAGTTACCAAAGGTTTTGATATAGAGACACAAAGAATGATGAAAACATTATAATTCGTCCCCCTCTTTAACTATGGAATAAGGTTGAAATGGGCTTTGTGTTTGTTTAATGATTTTAAAAACAGTGGGAGCCTTTGACTTCCAGCTGGTACGGCAAACCTGCAGCAAAAACAAAGCTATGAACATCTGTCTACAGCTAAAGTGTTACTGGGTCAATCAAAGGAAATCAAAATCAAATCAGAGGAAATAGCTGACGAGCTGGTGAAATCTTAATTATTTGCATACATTGAAGTTGATTTTTGCATTACTGGATGATAGCTTGCGTAAGTGAAACTTAGACAGCCATAATTAGACAAGTACTATGGAATTATTATAATCTGCTTTGCATCCAGCAGAGACAAACATTACCATATAGGAACATCAGAGATATCTCGAACCACAGCGCCCTTGCATCCTGGGAAGCAGCTGAAAGTAGCAGCGAAGCACTTTTCCTTCTTTTAAGAGTCATTACATACGAGGATTAGAGGACAAATTCCAGGAAAAGCATTAGCAATTAGAAGTCCAGGAGCCGTCAAGGTATGTAATTATAGGCAATCTGTGTGATTAGGGTAAGAGGTTCAATAAATTACATTAACATACTTTTGAAATCACAAGGGAGAGTCTACAAGGACCCTAAAAGAGGCAGAATGCACATATTGATTTCCCTTCCCCCAATGGAAATTTATTTGGTGGCTGCTGAGCAATGGTTGCCATTGCGGTGCTCAGTTTCCTGACACAAACGGTTGAAACTCTACAGCGCAAGTGGGTGCTCTGCAGAAAACGTGACAAGATTTTTTTTGAAACAGAACAAATTTAAGTTATTTACACCCATTCACACAGAGGTCTAAGCATCTGTAATTGTCCTGCAGAGACAGTAAAGGATGACACACTTTCTTTCTTTTGTTCTGCTGTCAAAGTTTTTTTTACCCATGTCATCAAACATCCCTCCCCTCCTTCGCTTCACTCTACTTTACTTCATTTGCATACCAGAAATGGGGTCTCACTAATGCATCTGATGAAGTTTAATAAAAACGAACACAACTTCCTGATAAGAGAACGCTAATTGATGGGACAGAGTGATAAAGTTTAAACACTGATTAAGTAAAGTTGTCCTCATGTTTAAGCAATGTTGATGCATACAGCTTAACAGCTCCAAAGACTTCTTTATGTCAAAATGTGTCTGTGTGTGTGTGTGTGTATTGCAGGGTTGCCTGGCAGAGCCTGAAACGCAGCTGTTGGCTTTAATCGACTTTTCGGATAGGGAAGATTTTCCAGTCCAGGGACGCACACCTTCAAATCGGCTCAGAAGCTTGCTGGCAGGGAAGGGAGGCCCCATCTCCATGGTCAAATGGCACCTTTCAACCCCTCTGCTGACGTGCTGGCTGGAAGAAGGAGCTCAGGGGTCCAGGGGAAGGGGAGCTGGCAGCGCCTGCACAGCAGTCTTTTACGGTGGAGGAACCTAATTGCAGAAGGCATCTCCAAACCCCACGGAACTGGCAGCTGTCCACAACTTTCCCTTGAGCTGGCTTAAAGGAGTGCATCACTCACATGAAAATCATGCTGGAAGCACAAACCAAGGGGTTTTTCACAAACTTCACCTGAAGTTTGAATCTGTAAATTGTCTACACTCCACCTCAAGCTTCCCTTGGAATCTGCCCGGCAATAAAAACACTCACAGGAATGTGTTTCAAATCTTTAAAAGGTGCACAAAGTGAAAAACCTCAGGTCAGAGATTATGTAGAGTAAAGCAATCGTGGCCTCATGCTAAAGATGTATGTCCAAATTAACTTTGCATTTAGCATGCATGCTTATTAAATGCATATTTTCAAATATATACACTTTTAAAATTAGTCTCCAATATCTAGATTGCTATTAGACCTTTTGCAGGAAAAAGGTCTTTTGAATTCTTGATTGTATATTTAAGCTGCATTTTTTTTTTTTCCTTCAACCACATCATCCCCTGTTGTCCATCTTCCAGCTGTCTGCTACGTGGGCCCTGGTGCTCCTGTTAACTGCTTGGAATAGCAGTTTAAGTGGAGTGTCAGAGCCCACAGCAAAATGGTTGCCATTCTTCAGGAGGAAAGCATGCAGCACATGGCATCATTAAGCGGATGAGACCCTCAAGGTGATGTAGGCAGTCTCCATGATACTCCTTAGTACCATCAATTCTGCTTATGGAACCACTTACCTCCCAATGGCCCCGTAATCTATTTTTAATATTTGCCAGATAAGTGCACTCACAGACATTCTTCAAGGAAAGGCTGGATTTTTTCCATTAGTCACTAAAGAAGAAGAAGAAGAAAAAAAAGGGGTGTACTGTATGTTCTCTTAAAGGTATTGCAGTGGTTGCAGAGAATAAATCTACCCAAGGACTTTGTATTTCTTTATATGTGTTCATTTGACAAATAGAAGAGATAATACAAGACACAAAAACATTCAGAGTTACACAAGAACACGTTCAACCTCCACCTGATGATTGACCATAGTGTCTACTGTATAAAATGGGGTGTATATATATATATATATATATATATATAGCTAGGACCAGGCAGATCATAACCAGGCTGTAAACATGCTCATGTCTGCGGTGAAACTGGGCCTTTTTATACGGCCGCTAATGGAGATTGACTCACTTCTGCAGCCTGTCTCAAGCAACCACTCGAGGAATTACGGTTTTTAGCACTTCTGCGTTGGCTTCATTTCCCAGCACGCACTGCAGTCCCTGCTGCAGTAACCAGAGTTCAACTTATGGCCTGTAATCATTTCCTGTGTTTTGTCCCTTCTCTCTCTTTCCTCGATTTCCTGTCCGTCTTTGCCTGTCCAATCAAACAAAAGCAAAAAAATATGTTAAGACACATCAGAAGTAAAAACATCTGTCACTCTCTTGCCAGTTTACTCCCATACATCTGCCTGATAAAATTTCATATGCGTTACTGTATACAGCTAATAGAAATGTCAGCAAGCAAACTTGTGAGCACCAAATGAACCAGACGATATGATGAAGTTTCCCGAACACCTCGCTGCTCACTATTATCAGATGCCTTTGCCTCTCTCCTTCCTCTAATCAGAGCTGTTGACTGAGTGCAGATGTCATAATTATTAATCTGTTCAGACAAGCCTCTGATGATTGATGAGAGGCACATCCTAATCAATGGCGAATGCATGATAAGTGTTTACTGTGAAGATTATGGCTGCCGCATCTCAGGTGGAGTGGCTTTCCTCCTCATTATACCACCAGCGCAGCGCCGGCAAATAACTCACTTAGACCTGATCTTTAATCAGGGATTATCTGGCACTTGACATTATTTTCAAGAATATGTTATTTTGCCAGATTCTTCTTTGAGCCTCAGACAGGAAAACAAATGAGTTATTTCTCCTTCACTAGGTTTGATGGAAAAATTGCATCGTGCAAATATTTTTGGATGCCGAGCGAGGCCGATGTTTCTCCAAGCTTATGTCGCTATGGATGCAATTACACCATTTTGGGTCCAGACTTTAATTGAGACTTTGTGCAATTTTGTTTTGGACCAAACTGATAACAGAACCTTCTGTTACATTTTCCTGTCATGGTTAATGTCCAATTTTCTTCCTGAACATTAGTTGATTTAGTTTCATATTCGCTCCATCTTGGAATCACAAGGACTGAACGCTGTGGAAAGAAATAGCAAACACTGTCTCCACAAATCTCAGTAAAAGCTTTCAGGGTCTGACATTCTTAGCTAAGGGCTCAGTGCAGAGGCCCAAAAAGCACAAGAAAATGCCGGTCCAGAATGCAAATACCTTTCATGGGAAGAAAAAAAAAAAAACAGCACTCAAGCTTATTTGGAAGTGCTCGAGATCCTTTGAGGATGAGAGAGAAAGAGGTGGATTTTTGGGCGAGATTGTCTTGGTAAAGCCTCCGTCAATCACTCCCCTGGGAGAATGGTTGTATGGAAAAAGGGGGGAGACTGGATGGCTGTGGCTTTCTGTTCACATCCTCGTACACAGACCTGCTCTTTGTTTGGGCTGTGACAGCAATGCCAGCAGGACAAAATCTTGTCATATCCACCAAACCGACTGACATGATTAAACTGGCTAACAGCAAGATGCCCTTGCTACAGTGTAAATTGCTACATGTTATGTTAAAAACACATTTGTAAGTGAATAATAAGCAGCTCGGTTCATGATGAATGTAGGCAGGTGTGGAGATACTGAAATGTGGATGACTTAGTTACTAAGTTACATGATGTGGTAAATACAGAAAGGCAGGATTCCCCAGGGAAGGTTGTTTTTTTAAACCGTTGTGAATTCATATATTTCAGGTTACTGAAACCAAATCCCTACATTCACTTTAATCCCTCTACCTCTGCAAAACGGTCGTCTATGTTGCCGATATATCACCGTTTATATATTGTCTTCAAGCTCGACGAGAGAGCAAAGAAGTAGGAGAAGGATCAAGCCTGCCTTCCTGCCTGTAGCACAATGGAATCCGATTACAGACCATCCT
Organism: Collichthys lucidus; assembly: GCA_004119915.2. Taxonomy (NCBI): domain Eukaryota; kingdom Metazoa; phylum Chordata; class Actinopteri; family Sciaenidae; genus Collichthys; species Collichthys lucidus. Next base: position 24,000,428 of record CM014091.1, read on the forward strand.
TAGATGGCAGTGTTCAACCATAGCAGAGCAACAGGAAAGTATTGTAGAGAGAGGGGGGGACTGTAAGCTGCTCGAAGGTCAAACTCTTCTCCTTTAAAACCACAAGCCACCTTGCAAAAACGAGCAATGTATACAAACGCCAATCTTCATATGCACGAATCCAGACAGATGAGTAGGATTCACAGGAGGTAACTCTATTATGAGGAGAGGAGAAAGAACTCAAATTGTCAAATACTCTGATCTGCGTACAGTGTGTACCAACTGGAAAATATTAATCTGTTGACTTTCTGTAGCCTAAAATGGAAACATTTGGTTACAACGGTTACTGTCTAAGCATAGAGAAATTGCAAATTAAATTACTGAGGATTTACAGCGGTAGGTGTTAAATTTTGCATTTGAATATTTAACATAAAGGCAAGGCAAGTTTATTTGTATAGCACAATTTGTACACAAGGCAATTCATAGTGCTTTATTTATTTATTCATTTAAAAACATCAGAATGTCATTTAAAATCATTAAAACAGCAAATTTGAAAACAATTTAAAACATTAAACAAATCACTGGATTATGATTAAAAATTCTATTCAACATAAAGCTCTGCCATTGTCAGAGAAGTAAACATGGACATTATGTACAAGAACAGCAGCATTTTTCCAGTCAAATAAATAAATAAATAAATAAATAAATAAATAAATAAATAAATAAATAAATAAATAAATAAATGCTGTTTAGAAGTCAACTCCAAGTCCAGAAGATCTGAAGCCCCCACAGCTCATGGAAGCTCTATGGCAGAAGAACAAACCGTCACTGAGCAGCCTGCAGCAGACTTTTAAAATTCAAATGTAAATGGGTTAAAGAACGTATAACCCATGAACACTGATATGTGACGTGCTGACTATATGGGAAACACATTCACTTTTGCTCATAACGGCAGAACTGCCAGGAGCTATGACTTTACAATGAACTGGAAGTAGTGTAGTACATACTGTAACTGGTAGCTGAGCGATATTGAAGCTGAGTCTCTTTGGTGTGGAGTGTCTTTTACTGTTCTTTCGGTGCAGTGCAGTCAGAGCACTAGTGTGTAATTTAATGTGAGGCTTGAAACTTTCTTCAGACACTAAACAACTTCTAACAGTTCACCGAGTAGATGTTGTGTTTACAGGATGTACATATGGATACATTAAAAGGAAAAACCTGAGTAAAATAAAGCAATGGGTAAGAAGTTTGCCCAAAGTTTTTAATGGCCAACTGGGAGCAGGAAGTCTTTTTAAAGTGTGATAAGAAGCCAGCACATTATTTTTGATATTTGGATGACTTTTAGGGAACTTAGATGGGATTCAAGCAAGAATTTGAACAATTTGTACCAGTTTTAAATGCCCATGAGCTTTCAATCCAATTGACAACAGAGGTGAATGACCAGTCTACTGACTTTTTGGACACCATTGTTTTAAAGGGTCCAGATTTTGCCATTAATTCCAAATTGGAGATGCATGCACTGCTTCACAAAAATAGCTTCCATCCAAAAAATACTTTTAAACACATAGTCAAGTCACAAATTCTCCGATTTAAGTGGATCTGCACCAGAGATGAAATTTTTTTGGGAAGCAGCTGGGATCTTGTTTACATATTTTAAAAAAAGAGGCTCATTTCTGCTTCACTCTTCAGATGATACTGTAAGCAGCTCCAGCTTTGCTGTTGGTGACAGAGCGAGAGTTTTAGCTGTGTTTAGCCTTTTTTTTTTTTTTTTTGAAAGAAAGCAAACTACCATGGATGGCTGGACGGAGGTCTGTTGCAGGAGACGCTGTCCCCGCCAGCCAACATGGGATCAGGGTTACGGGAAGTCCGAGGGTTGGATGGACCGTGCACCCTCTTTCCACTTCCAGTAGGGAGACAGTCCCCTTCCCTAACCCTAATCTTTTTACCTCTATTTAACTACAGAACCATTGTCTTATTCAGCGAGCTCTGCTGGTTTCACCACCAAGGATCTCATATACTGCATAGTGGACACTTCTTTCTCTGTCCATTACATAGACTGTGACAGCATCTTATCATCCCTATATTTAAAAATGATAGGATTTTTTTTTTCCTTTAAAAAGCATGACATTTTCTCTGATAACAGCTCAGTCATGTTTGTCAGAGTAGTTTTTTTTCCTCGTCATGTACAGTATCCATTCACAAATGTGAAACGTTAAATGTAAGTGAATATTATGTTGCTTACATACACACAGCATATACTGGCAATCTGATGCTGTAGTAGCCTTAGGAGCGGGACATGCTGACCCATTAAGCCAAATTGTGATTACATTAAGCCGGCCAGAGTCAGAACAGAACACAAACAAACACAATCTAAGCAGTAAGCATAAATAAGTCATTTGACTTGATGCACCATGCGGGTAATTCCACGGTCTTTGCTCTGATTGTGATTGCTTCAGAGTCTTGGCAGAGGTAGAGAAGTTAAAATAACTGGATGAGAGCACCACATATGCCCTGGCCCATACACTTGTCTCTTATTCATGAGATGTTTCTTTTTTTTCTGTTGCTTGTGCAATGGTTGTTTGGCCCATGTCTGGTTCCGCTGATTGACGTAAGATCAATACCATTCAAAGTAAATATTTTATAATGGAATGAGGAACTTTCTAATGTACACATCTTATGTATTGGAGCAGTTTTAAACGTTGTAACATCTGAGCAAAACGTAATGGTCGGGCTGTGTGCCTGTGTGCCATTGTTCTGTGGAATGCTTGCTCTGGCAGGGCTAGGACAAACTGGAACCTGCTACAAAACTGGCAAACAATAGACGATAAGCTCCTACTGAATGTTAACATTTCTGTGTTTTTTGGTAAATGGTCTTTTATTGAATGCAACAGGTACCTGGAAATGATTCTGTGTTTGCAACATATTTGAAAATAGTTCCCATCTGTTTTAATTCTGCGAGTCTCATATTTGCAAATCTATAAAAAGCATTAAATATGAATAACCTTATAACCTGGGGAGGTTAAGAGCACTCATTATTTTTAACAATGTGGTTAAACCCTGCTGTGTTTTATTTAGTATTTTGTTTCTTTTTCGAATTACATAAAAGTCATTCCAATGAAAAAACAAAGACTCTCCCAAAACACACATCTGTGCATCAACTACTACTACTTACTGTATTTTACATGACTCACTGAAGAGATGTTAGCATTCACATATGCTTCCTTTCCAGCAGAGAATAAAGACAAATGTAATCCTGTTGATGTCCCTATCTAGATGAAGGTGTCCCATAAATCATGCAGCATCACCCCTGGCTTGTTCCAACTGTTCTTTAATGGAGAACTTCTCACAAGACCCAATTAAAAGAACCCACACGGCTCAGATCGAGAGTTTGATGTGTGAATTATTTAACAAGGTGCATAAATATGACTCGTTGCTATTTAACAAGGTGTACGAACATGAATTATGAGCATAATCTCCTTTTCTCTCTCTGCGGGGGGGTTTCCAAACTGAAGAATTAAGAACAGCTCGAGGAAAAATCAAATTGCCATCGATCTTATTTAGAATGTCACTTCAGACCGATTCGTTTTGTGAGCTTGTTTAGACGCGGCGTCAATGTCAAAATCAGTATTTAAGCAGCTATGGCAAATATTTTTATATTAACTATGGATCACATTTTGAAAGGTGTTGTGTAATGCGATGAACCCGCAGATAATTAGCTCTACAGCACTTTATAGAAACTATCAGATCATTATTTCGGGTTTTATACGGCTGCAACTTTTACTGCTCTCATCAGTGTCGTTTTCAGGTGCAGCAAGCAGCTGTTTTCAGAAAAAAGCTCAAGTAACTCACTGTACACCACATATCCAGCACTTAACAGCAGGCAGGCAAAGTTAGTAAGATAGTGGAGCGGTGAACAGCTAAAGCACCAGATATTTCCCACAGGAGTTGGTGGAGGCTAAGAACAGAGCAAAAGGGAGAGTGAATATGGCACTTGTAGATGGTGAAGGATGCTTCTGAACACAAAACTCTAAATTTATATTCAATACAATGTCGTCAATCCTTTCTATGTAAACCACATATGAATGCCCCACATCTATAGTCAATTATAATGCACTCATAATGCTCCATGACTACACTCATCAACATGCATAATGCATTATCATAGATGCATCAATATGTACTTACCACAGCTGATTGTTGAGGTGTTTGTAGTCATATGCGTCATAAGCCCCTGCAGTCAACCTCTACTGTAGTTTATAACATCCCCTAAGTCACATCTATAATGTTTCATGATGTTATAGAGATATAGTGTGTCAGAAAGCATTATGTGCATATGTGAGTGTAGTCATAAAACATCTTGAATGCATTATAATTCACTATGAAAGCCTCCATAAGTGAAAGTGTGACCAAAAATGGTTAAATTCAGTTTTCTCCAGTATTCAGATTCACATATAGGTCACATAATGATGTGGTTAGACATTTTTCGAGAGTTAGGAAAGATACAAGACACAAAATAAAAGTTGGAGAATAACTCCTCTGAGATTATTCCTCTTTGTCGGTAAGCTCAGGCTGGATACTTGGGTTATTTTCTCTTAAAAAACAAAATAAACTACTTACTGTATTACAAGTGTATGGTGGAGAAAGGGCTTTCATCACTGAATGACAGTCACATAGAATTATAGATTCAAAACGCCTTTTTTATTACACTGAAACAATTTCCTCAATGTGCAGAATTGGGGAAATTAAAATGTTTTAAACTTTTCAGCATGTTTCATTTTCTCTCCCTTTTTTTTTCTGTCAACTCCTGCAGATATGCTCCATTATGTACCGTACACAACGCCATGTCGCTTGTTAAAAATCAAGCGAGAAGATTTCCATCGCACAAAGCACATTTAATCAACTCAAACACGTGGACCCCGTCAAACTGTAGATAAATGAATAATGCTGTGGCGATGTGTAAAAAAGGACGTCAAATGTTATTGAGCTGACGTCTGTGCACCTCTGTGATATAAATATCACAAATACTCCCTTTAATCTCAAACACCAAAGAGCGGGGATACAGCAGAGCACCTGAGTGCAGGAATATGGAGAGTTCGGGAAGTGATCCGTATCATTACATGTGAGGAGGCCTGTGCTGAGCATGGCAAGGTCACCAGCAGGACAGCATAAGGTCATCAGCACCATGCCAGTCCGCCTGCTGCTTCCTCAAACCTGACCTTGTCAAAGTCAAGTGTTGAACTGCTAATGCCCCTTAACCCAGCGTGTGCACCGCCAGAAGCTCTCACCGATACTATACGGCCGGACGTGGCCACTGGCATTACTGATGAAGCTGACGCTCCTAATTGCCTCTGCGTGATTCCCAGGCTTGACCCAAACTTGGCCGCCACTTCATCTCCCCACCCGCCCCTCCCTCGTCTTGTCTCTCGCGCCGTCTTTTGCCAGAGCTGCACCCATAGCGGGACATCTGGCCCACATCCAGGAGCTTCAAAATATTGTCGGGACCACTCTCTGTGCTCCTGCTACCCTCCTCTCCAAATTAACCTTTAAATCAAAGATGGAGTCCTTTCCCCTCCTCTCCTACCCCTGCTTCTCCCTCTTCTTGTCCCCTGGGTGAATTAATAAAACCTTAATTTCCTCATTAGCCCTGTCAATTCATGCAGGGAGTAATAGGCGCTACTTGGGGAAGTGCTCTCTTACATACAAAAAAATGTACCGTTGACAATTAGCTTCCTGGGAGCTTTTAGGGGGCGGGGGGAGGGTGGTCTTTTGCTCTTCGAGTGACTTTTGGCTTTAGGTTGTGTGTTCGATTGTATGTGTGTGTGTGTGTGTGTGTGTGTGTGTGTGTGTGTGTGCAGGGGTTGTGTCGGGGGGACAGTGAAGGAAGTCAGTGTTCCTGCTGATTATTTTCCAGGAGCACTTGCTGTGTTTTCTAACTATTAAGAGAGAAAACCGGACGGGATGTTTTGACTCTTGAACTCATTCAAAGGTCATTATGTCATTTCCAGGTAATTTGGAGGTTTTAGTGACCTTTAATAAGGAGTTTTCAGTATTCCAGCATTCATTGTTTTAAACTTAATTATTAGGCCAACAGAATGATGAAAAACTTCATGTACAGTTTTCTTAGTGGCTCTGTGAGGCTGCACTTAAACGTGAAAGTGCTTAAAATCTATGCAATCATGCCCATAATGACGAGGTACTCTTGAGGTACTAATATTTGCTAATTGGCACTAAACACAAAGTGCAGCTGAGACAGATGGGAATAGCTTTAGTTTAACGTAGTCATAAATCAATACAACATTTTGGACATATAAAATGTTTGACCTGATGATGGCGCTAGATGTAAAGTTAAGTGGTTACCAAAGTTTTCAGGATTTATCTGGCGCTGTTTAGTAAGGATCAACCCAAATGCAGACACACCAAAGGCAGGTATGGTGAAAAAAGTATTTTTTATTTATTTATTTATTTATTTTTAGGCATACTGGCAGGAATGGAGAGTTGTGGCTGGCTGGGGGGAAGGAGGAAATCCAAGTGGAGGTTTGGCAGAGGGAACACCAGGCATGAGAGCTGGCTGAGGGGCTTGGTGGATGAAGAGATGTGCAGGCAGGAGGATAATCCTGAGACGGAAGAAAACAGGTGTAAGTCTTAGAGAGATGGATGGACAGAGAGGCAAGCAGGCAAACCAACAAACACGATGCCAAAGTAAAGTAGCTTCGTACGAACCATGAGTGGAACTCTGACCCAGCGTGGTGGGTTGGGGGGGGGGCGGTGGACCAGATGGCAAACAGGTGTACCGAATACTGATGATGGGCAGGTGTGTAGAGAGAAGAGCCAGGGAGCCGGAGTCAGGAAGGAAGACCACACCCACAGAGAGAGAGACAACAAGGAGAAAACAGGAAACCGAGAAAAACACTTCACCATGATGGGGACATTAACGTCTTCACCAAATGTAATGGTCGACAGTCGATGAGATATTTTATTCTCTTCTATACCACCAACCAGCAGACCCACATTGTCAGGGGTAAAGAGCTGCATTCATTGGGACCAAAGTCTTAATACTTGGTCAAATGTTTCTGAAAGAGGTGCAGGGTCCGTTTGAAAATCAGACTGATGGTTCATGATAGGGGTCTGACAACCCTATAAAACAGTCTTACTGCCCCTCTGTTGTAAAATCATTAGTGTTTGTGGCTTTCCAAGTAGCCGATAAACAACTTAAGGCAGTTAACTGCCCTTGTGGGAGGCATGGGATAATAATGTGTCTGTGTACTACATTTCGAGCCAAGCGGCAAACCTCCCTGGCTGTGAAACGAAGCCACGGGAAACGGGAAAATAACCGCAGTCCTCAGAATGACCATTTGAGGCCAGCTACAAAATGAGTCAATCTGCACAAGTCCCTGTATTAAAAAGCTCAAATTCACGTTAGAAATCAACATGTTTACAGCCTGGTACAAACATTTGTACTGCAACTTCAACTGTACTGCACATTTAAATGATATTAAGGCTTAAAATTTAGTATAATTTGACAAATAGGTGCCATCACAGGTGATTTGTTTAAGCACTCAAGCTTCATTCAGCCCGCCTCAGTGACACCCATACTCCGCGTCTTTGCTCATTTTCATATTAATAGAAAGCCAGCAGAGGCAGGACTGCCAAGTTTTCTTGGGCCAGAGCTACCATACTTAACCTAGCCTAGCCTTAACTTACAGATAAACTTTGCTTAGTTGTCATACAGATAGCTTCTCATCTTATCCATGATATTTCCAATCACTACTCAAAAACTGCTTGATGCAGTTAAAAGCAAATGAACAAGTAAGCTCCTTTTTTTTTTTGTTACTATGATTCCAGGGTCAAAATGAACTTTCATCTACATCTAATGGTCCTCCACAGCAGATGGTGATAGCTCAGGTGTCATCCAAAAATATTCCCCTGTCTCTCCTGCATTTGATGTATACCGCATGTTTACAGGTTAGAATCAAAGCGGCAAATAGAGTAGTCTCATCGCTTCCTGCCATCAGTGTGTTTTCTTGTTTTGATTGGCATACAGTCAGATCTATAAATAGACATTTCACACATTTCTAGCTACCGCATATACAGAATATGTTCAGGGCGTGACATTTGTTTATGTGCTCACGTGCAATCGCAGCAACCTTCGTGGACTAGCAGCACTCTTGACATGCACACAGACCCTCATACCCCTGAGGGCAGGGTAGTTGACAATGGTATGTTCAGTTCCCCCTAAACCTCTCTGACAGGTCAAATGGTGACTCATAGTAACTGTCAGGCACACAGGAGAAAAAAAACAAAAAAAAAAACAATATAGGGTGGAACAGCTCAAGCTTTTCCAGCAAAGACTGGTGGTTAGACGCTGGGGTAAAGGTCACAGATTTATTTGTTTTTCTAAAGGTACACTGTCACAAAACTAGTGAGGTGTTATTGTTTATTTTGAGAGCCTAAGGTTTGCGTTATGTAACACACACTGTAATTTTTCCCTTTTATATATGTATGTATATATATATATATATATATATATATATATATATATATATATATATATATATATATATATATATATATATACATACTAATCAGACAATTTCTGATATGCTCACTTTGTAATAGTTGTTCTAGATATGACCGGATTTGACTCTTACCACAAGCAATTCGTAAGCTTGATGGTTTAATGAAGAAAAATGATATCAATTTACAGTAAGTCGCTTTTGATGTGTTAAAGATCAGAAAAGCCAATCCGATGTTAAAAGACGGAATATGACGGCTTTTAACATCGACAAAAAAAAAAGCATGGTTGATTGGAAAGACCCGGCAGAACTCTGTCAGAGTCATTTTTCCGGATGAATATGTGATGTGACGGTTGACGTTTGTGATTTCATGTGACTTGAGGACTCGGTTATGTGGCTGACGTTCAAAGCTGGTACACAGGGGGGGTGGGATGACGGGAGCGTAGCCTTGTATTGGCTGGAGGAGTGCGGCTGGTGATGCTGAGGGAAGATGGTGTTCTTTGTTGGAGGGTGTTTTCTCAGTCTCTGCACAGCAGGGCATTGCAGGCACGCACTGTCAACATATGCCTTTAATGTTGCGAGTTTTCAAAAGGAACATCAAAAGGCTCTACCCATTGGTGCTGAAAGTTATTTTGGTTTTATCTTATGTTTTAACAAATCATCAACAATGGCGCTAAATGCGAGAGCTTATTTGGATAAATAGTTCAAAGGCAAGCTGTCAGGATATCAGCATTTGTAAGTATAAAAACACAAAAGGTTCATCGACAGATCATACTAATATAATTTTTTTATCCTTTTTGTGAAGCATTTTGGACTGCATTAAAGCATTAGAAGTGCTACACAAATATAGTTTGTTGAAAGTTTTCTCTGTATTCATAAATATGCAGCTGTACATGTCATGGTTTCACAGGTACTGACCCAGAATGCGGGCTCGGACAACGGTTAGTGAGAAAAGGGGATTTATTGAGATGTGGGAGAAGAGGGTCCGATACGAGGTGGAGGGAATGGCTGAGGTGAAGCAGTGGTGCGAACGGATGGAGGTGGCACGGAGTCTGGACTGTCTGAAGGTGGTGGATGGAGAGCAGGCAAGCAGGTGGCAGGAGGTGACGATGGTGGACTTGAGCACAAGAGATTGGTGGTTAGAGGTCAGGAAAGCAACAGGGAGCACAAGGAAGAAGTAGTTAAGACGGCCCGAACGTGAACTACTACAGAGGCTGAACAATAATGTGTCAAGGAGTGGGAGGAAGGCCGGGGTTTATATGCAGTTGAGTGATGAGTTGATGAAAGGCAGGTGAGCTGAGGGACGGCAGGTGTGCTTCATCTGATGATTAACCAGGAGACCCAGGGAAATGTGCCACGCCCACAACACAGACAGAGACAAATACACAAAACACAAGGATGGGGGAAAACAAGGGGAAACACAGGGGAACAACAACAACACGACTGCCATCGTGACAGTACAACTGACTTCTAAATCCCCTCCAAAGTGCTTTTGTCCAGTCACAGCTTAGATACTTCTGTAAAGCTTTGAATTTCTCCACATGCATTCCTGCTAAATCACCTATAGGACTGTAGTGACCTGGCATTACTTCCCAGGCAAAGAGTTAGCATATCCTTAGGTAATGACCTTATATTGTTAAGTTGAAAAGTTAACGTATAGCCCCATTTGGCACTGGTGCATCTGCTGAGTGGGAGCTGGTTCCAGAGTTTGGGGTACAGTAAGTAGCTTTGTCCTGGTTTTAATTAGATTTGGGAAAGTTTACACTCCAGCAACTGCGTCAAAGCTCAAGCTCTGAGACGGCATTATGTTGTGAAGCGTACTACTTGAAAATACTATAACTAACATAAATCTAAACTTTTTTTTAAAAAGTAAAGAATGAAATAACAGCCTCACCTGTGCTACGATGCAATAGTTAAGTATAGTAGATCTACCCTGCAGTGCAAGTGCAGTTCTGCAAGAGCCAGCGTTTTAGCCGTTAAGTACATATTTCACGATATAACAAGTCACCTGCAGAGTTTTCAAGCAAACAATGGAACTAATGTGAATTAGCTTGTTAGGTAAATGGACTGCGTATAGCACCTTTCTAGTCTTTCACCCACTCAAGGTGCTTTTACACTACATAGCTCAATCACCTCATTCATACCCTGATGGTACTGGCTGCCATGCAAGGTGCTCATCAGTTTTCTGTGGGGTAGATAACCATCCATACACCTTCAGGAGCACAATTTCACTTTGACATGCAGACTGGAGGAGTCGGGGATTGAACTGCCGATCATTTGTTTATTAGATGACCCCTTCTACCTCCTAACCACTGAGTAGGTAGGTATAGATGATCAAATGTCATTTCCTCAGCTTCCTCTGCTCAGTATTTGCAACCTGAGAGGCTGCTTTTTATCTGCTTCAAGTATTACAATGAACTTTAATTACTATATCTGCCACCGTCATTAATGCAAACTGCACCATTGTAGAAAGCTTGACAGGCTCAGCAACAGTAAGGCAGATGGGTCAATTACACAAAATAACTTTCATTTCATGGCTCTAAACGTTGCTCCCCTTGTCCTACTTAACGAAAAGTCATCACCATTGTGTCTGCACTCTTATCTTGTAGTTGCCATGCCCACGTTTCTATTCGCGCCTTGTATGGAAAGTTCCAAACACAAACTTGCACTTCTTTTTTAAATCTCAAAAAGTTTGTCGCTTGAAGTCAGTTGTTGCATCTATCTCACTTAATCCTTACGTTTCCACTTACCTGAAAAAAATACAAAATGATATTTTCAAGCCGGAGCGCTTTGAAAATGTTTAGCACAGAAGCACCTTTTGAGGTACAGGAGTCGAGTGCATATTCACCCCCTCTCTCTCTCTCCCCTTCCTCTCAGTGTTTCAAAGTTGTGATAAGATGTGACAGTCTATCAAACCTCAGTGAGGGTTTCATACCATCCATGCTGCAGTGCTCAGTTATCTCGGTGGCATTTTGCCGGTGATATAACAGAGAATCAATTATGAGTACACAGATATAAGAAAGGTTTAGTCGGCAAAAGATGCTTCTTGACAGTTTGATGATATGACGGCGGTAAATAAGCCTCGTACATTTTTTTTTTCTTCCTGAGCTAAAAATACTATCCCCTTGAGCAAACGGCTGCATGGTAAGATAAAGAGAAGGAGAACAGCCCGTACAAAGGCACAGAATGTAGAATTAGAGTCATGAAAAGAAATAACTGTTGTGATAGTAATGATCTGGATGGTGCGGACTTATCTTGGTTTTGGTTCGTATTCTACATTGTTTCTGCCAGAATTTTAATCTTTTGTCAAAATATTCAGTCTCTGGGAACCGAAAATGGAATATTATCATACTTTGTTTGTACCAATCTGGATATGAGAATGTTTGCAAGCAAAACATGCTTCATCATTTTTTTTTTTTTTTTGCCAAAATGTACACAATTTGTTACTGTCAGACTATTCTTACAGTAAATCTCTGTATAAAATAATCACTTTACAGACACCGTGAGCAAAAGTCTGAGCAGTCGTTGAAGAACACCCACAAGACCATTGAATGTGAGCATTTAGACGAACAAAATAATGAAAGAGAATTTAATTCAGAATATTTTTTATTGAATGTTATATGTAATATCAGTATGCTAATCCTTTAGACTGTAAAGCACAGGCTGAACGAGCTTGAATATAGAATTCAATACCATAGATGCGTTTCAGTGTTGAGACAAAATGCTTTAAAGGTGCTTTAAAATCAAATATAAAGGAGAGGGAATGCGGATCCAGGTTTCCTCTCCTCTTCATTCCGTCTTTAGGAAAAAGCAGAGGGTAGGTCGAAAGATTTCGAGATGGAACGACACACCTTTTTTGGATTTTTAAAAGACAAAGGCCTCAGAGGTGTCACATCTGCTGTTGATACAGTTCCACCGAGCTGCAAACACTTCAAACGACTCAAGAAAAGGCATGTAGGAACCCCCAAAAGGCTTTCTAATCAAATGTCACAAGAACTTCTTGGAAACAGGGAAGCAATTCAGCCTATGGCACCGCCGGTGAAATAGCAAACGCCAACACATCAAGAGGTCGTTTTTTTTTTTTTTAACTCCTTAACCTTGATGGCAGTGACCAGATGATTCTTACACAGACCTCGTGATGGATTGTATTGTTCGGCTGAGTTCAGTTTTTTTTTTATATACATAATTGAACAATAATAGAATATCGATCCGAGAAAAACAAATTGACGTGTCAAACATACGTGTGTTTTACAGGAATCGTTCAATCCCACGAGTCAAATAGTTTCAGAAACATGGTAATTTTGTGAAAATACACAATAGCACGATCCAACTTTTTTACCATTTCATTTCCATGTAGCACACTGCAAAGGTAAACTAAGGCCACGGTGAGGCTACTGTATATAAAGGTGCATGGTGCTGTGTTGTGAGAGGTGCTTATTTGTTCACAAACACACTGCTGCCCCTAAAGACCTATTGATTTTGGGGTCATTTCCCTTGCTCCCAGCCTGCATTGCACTGCTTCAGATAGGGACAGAGAGGATCAGCACTGACTAAAGACAGCTGCTTTGTTTCCTTTTACTTTTTTTCCTGTCTGGGTGTGACATGGCGATTCCTCAGGCGGGAGGACGTAGAGTGGCAAAGTATCTTTTTTTGGAGTTGCTGTTGAGATTAATAGACAATGCTTCCATCTCCACCTACGGTTGTAGAGGACAGGAGCACGGCGTTATGCCACACTTGCTCCTCCACAACTGCGTACACGCTGGTGATGACAAATGGGAAAGGACACACATTAGCCCTCTGCGTACCTGACGCAGCTTCCTACCCGGTAATGGATTCACCTCTGTGCCATCATCACCTTCTATTAGGGCCCAGGACAGAATCAATAGTTTTCTAAATGCAGCTGAATCATTCATCATAAAAAGGCCTCGTGCAGTCCACCTCATCTACCGCCTGCTACCTCTCCGACCTGCCTTACTCGTTTTCCATCCTCAGATGGAGAATTGAGTACTTATTTGTGAAAACCCTCGAAGAAGAAGGGACTTGATCAAGCTGCGTAGTGGTGTCATCAATTTCATAGATTTGGGCCACGTGATGGCAACTTACCCAAATCGAATGTGAAGATTTTCAGACCTCATAAGGGCAGATAATCGAAACTGACATGGGATAATCTTTTCTTGGAACCCAGGAACATTTGAATAAACACAAATACAAAACAACTCATATGGCATGCAATGACCCTTAAAGGTATGTATCTGAATGAGAGAAGTTATTAACAGAAAGTCATTTATAAGATCAAGATAAAAAGCCATGTGTGGCTGATTAAAGAGTTCAATTCAAAATTAGTCTTCTGCTCAATTAATAATTAATATACAGTACAAAGGTTTTGGAAAACAAATAAAGATACCTTTCATCTTCAGTAAAAATGAATGTGGAATGTGGTTTTAGGGAAATTAGTCTCTATGGGGAAACTGCACACATCGTGACAGAACTATGTTTTATCTTTATTACTTGTTGAAATGCATGTTTTGTTTTATAGATGAGTTACTATATTTAGTTTCCATTTCCCATTCATATTCAGTATGACATATTTCAAACAGGGACTGGAACAAAAACAAAAATCCATCGCATGTGCTGCAAAGAGAGAGAGATGTGCACTGCAAATGCAGAGCCTCATCCTATGGTAACACAGATTATGCAAAGAATGGATGGTCGTCATGCCTGGGATATTTTTAAATACAAGCTTGATGGATTACTTAGTGTCAATATGGGGAATCAAATACCTATCAACACAGTTCATGGGGTTTGTTTTAATTCTTAGAGCAGGATCTCCTCACTGTGGGATCCTTGTGAAGTGAGTTGTGCGTAGCACCAGTCGGTCCTGGCCTTTATTCTGCCAGCATTCTTCTGGGAGGCTGGGCACTGGCTGCAAAGACATGATTAATTGCCGCAATAAAGCTCATTATGGAGATTAAGTAGGAGTTACAGGAGCATTATTGATCACTGTCCTTTAAATAACCTTAAAGTTGCTTGTTTGTGCATGTTTGTATGATTCTGGTCAATGCACAGGGCACAATGGGAGGAAAGAGGGCTCGATACAATGTTGCTCCAAGACACTCTGAATGATGTTTGCATGATTGGAATGACATAAGGCTCTCACACTTTGCATGCCCTTATGACTGTTGGCATACAATCTTAAAAGGAGAGCCAACATAAAACACGACAGTATATGATAGACTGACTTGTCTTTTTGGGATTTTACCAGCAGATCACTGACGTCACGCACGTGTATATGAAAAAAGAAAGCTGTTTTGAACAATATCCCTATTATCTCACCGCTTTTATTTACTGGATAAAAAGGAATTGTAATACATTGATTACATTATTCTTTCCTCATCTTTTGTTACCGAAAAATCCTCTTAAATCCTCTTATCCTTTCTAGCTTCTGCAAACCTCTTGCATTGACGATAAACCCCTGCATCTCTCAGTGCAATACCTTTGTATCTTCTGAATATTGATCCTATGTTAACTCGCCTAGTATGAATAGACTATTGATGGTGCCATTCAAACTTTATTATACTTGCAACCGTTTTATCCATGACGAGTAAACTCTGGACCAGAAGAGTACTTGTGTTAAACACAAATAGACAATGTGACTGGTTAAGAAAACACACTTACAGTCAAGAGGGACTTTCAAGCTCATGGTTCTTGTCAAGGTCAACACTTGTGTTGTGGCTCACACATCCAGTGAGGCTGGAAAGAAATAACCCAGGTTGTCTGTTAAAGACTTGCTACAGAGGAATGCATGACAATAAAAAGGCTGAGATCCACAGTCAAGCTCCTGAATATCACACACCTGGCGTCTTGCCTTTCTATCATAATAGACCAAGTCATCATTTTTTTGTCAAGAGAGTGGGCCAAGGACAAGTGCACGTAGTTTGAGATCACTTACAGTTTGAAGCTCTTCGATGGATACGGGCAAAACAAAACTCTGTAGTGTTTAGTAGTTATGACTCAAGGTAATTTTACAAAAAGAAAAAAAACGAAACTGTAAATACTGGGCAATTTGTTAATTATGAGGTCAAAATCTATAATATGAAACCATCGCCGAAAACATCAGTGCTTGATAAATAGCTCTGTAATCTGAATGCGATACTAAATAAATTCTTGTTGATGCATTGTAGAAATAAAAATAAACTGATAGGACTGCCTGTAGGTGATAAATAAGGAAATACCTTTGTGCGTAATGGTGAATAGATATATATTCTGGGGCTTTCTAGTGCATGTTTGGCCACATCAGTACCAATCAACTCAAGTCAAGGCCCAACACTCTCCATCAGCATCATAAGTCGTCAAATGAGACAGGCCAGGAGATCAGCACCTGCTCCTACCATGCGGTTGACGGGTGTTAACCTGTCACTCACTCTCCAATTTGCCTCGCCACTCACCATTGGCTTCACGTTTCCAGTAAGGCCGACCACAGCACACAAACCTTTCCCCTTCCAAGAAGGGGAAAACTCATTTAGAGTGATGACGAAAGAGGGCTCGGATTTTTTTTTTTTTTTTTGCAGCGTTTGCCATGTTTGTCACGTCCTTGAATAAAAGGACCTATTCCTATCAAACTAATAATGCAGGGCTGCACATGTCACGCTCAGCTTTGGCATGGGGGCGTTTTGAGCATGTCAGTGAGATAAGAGATTAGCAGGGTGCATGTTCACATGCCTTATCGGACTATTCCAGGAGAGGGTTTTTTTTTTACAATGGCACAACCTGAAAGACGCAATTGCAGTATATGCATGTGATGCAGAGAGGAGGAGAGAGAGGAGTGGCGGTATGTTAAAAATAGGTCATTTAGGACTTAGAATTCAATTATATCTAACAGATTATGTTAGCAGTTAGATATTTGTGATACGTTAACATGTTCACCATGATGTGATCCACTCCCCAAGTACATACAAGAATTACCATAGTGGACAAATAGCAGGGCAGTTGCTACCTCTAAATTATAATGTAGGTTTATAATCCTTAGACCTGGATTAGTTCTGATACATCCACCCCTGGCATTTCCCCCACGTGATACTGCACTTCCTCTGCTCTAGGCAATGTAATGAAGTCTAAAAAACTAATTCCCCACACTCTTTACCATAACCTCTCAGCACAGGGGCCATACATCTGCACCTGCTCATGTAGGGAAAAATACCTCTGGCTCTGCAGATAAGTCAAGGGCACAGAGTTTAACTCAGGCCTTATTTAGTGCTCCTACAGGCTCTCTGGCTTCCTATCGGTAATCTACAGGTGAGAAAGCATGGGATAGTAGACTGGAGTTTGGCAGACAGAGATAAGCAGATTCATTGACATGGGACACTTCGGCATCATTTCATTCCCGGGCCTATTACACCTTATTGATCTCTGCTCCAGTTGCTTTCTAAATCCCACATCACAAATAAGGCAGCTGCTTTGACTCAGAAATTCTCCAAACCTCCACCTCTCCCAACTGCCAGACACTCGCTTCAAGCTACTGCATCAGCTCAAACATCATTTGAAAGTATTTTAGGTTAGTAATTAAAGTCCCTCTTGTGCCGTATCCCTATTAACTTTACTTTTGATCACCCGGTGGCTTGATATGTAGAGTGGGTGGTTTCAGCAAGCATGCAAATTTGAATTTTGTCTCCTGTCCACAGATGAAACATCAAGGAGTCTGATTCGTTTTAGCTCTGCATCCTGGCCTCACTTAGGCACTTAGACAAAAAAAAGAAAAACACAAAATTAAGACAGTGTTTGAATGATAAAAGATGTGCATTTAACATAAATACTGCCTGCACCTCTATCTCTAAAAAAACTGATTGGCTTTCACTGTTGAATATACTTTTCATTTAACCAAAACACCAAACTACTTCTTGCATGAAATTAAAACAATGGGGCTTGCACAGTTGAACAAATAGTAAATGGAGGGAGGGAAAAAAAAGGTAATAGCTGCCTCAGAGGCCCTTTGTCATCACAAGAAAATGACAGCGAAATGAAGAGAATAACAGGAGGACTAACCAACGTGACATGCAGACATCAGAGATGTGCAGATTTACAGGCAAAACAAATGGATACTGTTGGATCCCAGAGTAAACCAACAAGGAAAATCATGAAGAATATTGACAATTCTTCCCTTGGTAACTACACGGAAATGTGTGCATATTATCTAAATAAAAAGTTACTGAAAGAGAAGATGTCTGTATGTGCACAAGTCTACAATTTAAACACACACAGAGGAGAACAGCCAGAAATGGAAAACTTTGACACACGATTATCTGTCCACATAAATATACTCGACCATTATTTCAGATAGGTCTGCAAGATACTTTCTCCTTATTGATAGTCATGGGTATAATTTCCAGCCAGTGCCCTCTGCCCTGAGACTGTTGGTCTGGCATACAATATTACCCAACTATGAATTACAATCTTCTCAAAATTCACATAGATGCACTGTGATCCATTTCATATTACGTGGCCTATTTCTGTGCTGAGGTACGTGTAAACAGATGTTAAGGCCGAGCCGTTTCAGACTCCAGATGCATACACGAACCAGAAGACAGAATCAGTTTAAAACAGTTTATTGTATACACAAGAGAACGTGCAGGTGAGTAGGTGATCCAGAGGAGTTGGCATGCGGGGTGGTGCAAGTGCTGATGGTGGCAGGATTCCAAGAATGCAATAATGGGAACAAACAGAGTTGGACGTGGCTGGAGGACGGCAAGAAAAAAAAAAAAGGTTTTCTTGAAGCAGAGGGAGCAAATGCACAAAAAGCACACAGAGTTAGCCTCAGGCATTGTTACCACTTGGGAAACTGAACTATTCGGTGACATCTGGCAGGACGAGCCCATCTTTTGTACTGCAGCAGTTGACTGGTGAATGAGGAACAAGTGGTTAATCAATCAGGCAGGTGAGATGGAAATTGGAGAGGGCATGCCCGGTGACACAGACAGACAGACAGACAGACAGAGAGACAAACAGACAGAGCACAAACACAAGGGGAAGGAAGGAGGCAAACAGCAACAAATGTTATGATCTTGCACATACACCTATTGCCTACGGTTGCTTGTCAGAACTGTTCAGGTACCTTTGTTGTCATGGTTATAATAATACATGTGATTCAGGTTAGGGATCATTGACAACTGACTGTTGGTTGGAAATGGGAAATGAACAGCAGCCTCCTGTGTTAAAATCTTATATTTTGCTGATCCATCCATCTTCCTTTTGTGCTCGCTCTATATGTCACCTGACTCGCCCCTTCACCCCCGTCATAATTACTCTGTCCACTAGACGGCTTTGTCACGTAAACATAATGCCGCTTTGGGATGCTTACTGAAATAACTGATGCTATCGCTCTTCTTCAGTGGACAGTGTCAAATATACAATTCAGTTATAATTTGATTCTCCTTTCAGTTCATCTTTTCTATCAGTCTGACTATCTGAATATATTTTCTGTACTGTTGGGTGAAGTGAAAGATTATTAAAAAATCAATCCAACCAAACAGTGCAATGCAAAATGCGAAGGCCGAAGGCTTAAAAACTAAACTTTCAAATAATGCCTTCAATACATAAATAGGTACAACTTCACAAGTTAAATATACTGAGTATATCTGAGTACCCACTGAACCTCAATATGTGGCATTGTAAGTGTCAGTTTTGTAACACACACTGCATTTGTAACTGTCATGTACTGATGTGGTTTTGTTGTAGTTATGAACTGTGTCACAAGGTGGTGCACTACAGCATATGTTGATTAGTTAGGATGAACTTTTTTGTATGGTTTTCAAAGGTGACGAGCAATTTTTCAAATAGGTGAGTCTAAATAACTGCAAGAGGCAAACAACCTTAAACTGAAACACTGAGAAAACAGTGAGTCAGAGTTTAGAGACACACTAAGACTCTGACTCTGGACTTGACTTGGTATTCTGACTTTGGACCCTGGGTATATTAAAACTTCTTCTCAGGTTGCTGTTAGATTGAGCTGACTCCATGCACTATTAAGAATGATAAAGATGCATTTTGTCCTGACTAAACAGATCAAACACAGCTAACAGGAGAGTGTTGAAGGTATAAATTAACCCAATGGTCCACACCCACGTTGTCCTCAGAAGAGGTCTAATCAGGAACAATTCATATCACCTGTGTGCACACCTGTAACCTGGAATTTGACGTTACCTGATGTGTTCATACCTCTCCAAACAAACCTACAGTTTGTTGCAATTGAGCATGGGTCTGTCAACCCCGAGTCCAATGTGATCTGTTTCAGTTGTAGTCAGGGTAAAAGTTTTTGCCCGGTCACAAACTTTATTTTGATTGCTGTTGCTGTTTCCGGTCTGCAGTATTTGAGTTATTTCAACAAATTGATGACACAAGCAGGTCACATTTTTTCATGGAGACCTTCCAATTTGTTTTTAGAAAGGATAACAGTTTTGGACAGAACTATTACAGCAACTAATATGTCAGTGTTTTACCAAAATATTTTTTTTTACATTGTTGACTACGGTGATCCATAACAACAGCTTTCAGTGTGAAACCAGGTGTAATTTCATATGCAAAACATGACTACTTTAGACTGCTATAATTATATTTATTCACTCATTCACAGAGATGTATAAAGTACTGGAGTAACGTAGTGGTGTAGAAGTACAAGTGCTAGATCAAAAAACTGACTTGAGTAGAAGTTTAAGTGTTTGTTAAACACCATACTTAAGTAAAAGTACTAAAGTATTCAAAATGTTTTGTACTTAAGTATTGCAAGTAGAAAATTGCTACTCAAGTACTGAAAGTAAAAGTACAAGTACTGCTGTTTATATGATTTCAAATATTTATTAAGGCACAACTTCTAATGTTACAGTGTTACAATGTTCATGGTAGAGTTCTATGATTTCCCATGGTCTGTGAATGCGTCTGAATGAATGCGAGAGAAAGGGGCGGGGCAGCAGGTGAGAGAGCGCGCGCCTGGGTGCGTCAGGTGTATGACGTACGGCGCACGAGCGAGGTTGATGTGAGACCGACGATTCAGCACATGAAAGATATATCAGAGTAAAAGTATTAAATTCATCAAAAATATGTAGTGCAGTAAAAGTAGAAGTTGGGGGAAAAAAATAATACTCCAAAAAAGTACAGATACTGCATTTCCTGAGCCGGCTAGCTTGCCATGAATATGACTGAATGGCTTCAGGATGGTTTTTGTTTGAGGAAATAATTGTGTTTGAATCAAGCTCCCTGCTACAGCTGCCACCACTCAGCAACCCAGCTTTCCTGTAATGTGTCATGTAAGCTTTAGGCCTCAAACACAGCCTCAAGCCGGAAGTTCTGTTGTTGCTCTTGTTTCACAGCTCTGCCTGCAAAGGACAAGACACTTAACCAAAGGTAGGAATTTGCATTTTATTGACTTGCTGCCTTGGCTTTGTTTGTGTGTTTTGTTTGTTTGTTGTGTTTATGCGCTTGGCCGTATGTTTTATTTTCTGTATCGAGATGATTTCTTGGGCTATCGTTAGCTGCTAGTTGCTGCTGCTGAATGTTATCATATTTGCATGAGCATTCATTTTGAGTGACTGAGCTTTTTGACATTTCGTAATGTGTTCATGCTCTTGTATGATGTTTGAGTATGGTTTGTTGTTTTGCAGCTTATTTTACCCTTTGGATGTGGCTGCTGTGTGGGCTTGGCTATGGTGATTTTAGTTTGATTTTCAGTCTAAAGTAACAGTGGAATACATTCATTGTACTGAACACTTTGTTCATGTTTTGCCTTCACTTGTATTATTTTAAATGCAGCTGTGTTGCACAACTCAACACACATTTGAGTGTTTTTTTTTTCCATTGAATTGTTTCTACAACATGTTTTCTCTTGTTACCCTTGGCTCAATGCAAACATGGCTGCCTCTTATGAAATGAATATTTTAAATTGGCTTTAAGGATGTAAACATGCTTGTTGTCTTGCACACATGCCCTTCACATCATCTGCTGTAATATGGGTTGAATGGTAAACTCATGCCTGTCTGCTGTGAGCCTTTTTTTTTTTTTAATGTCCACTTAAAAAATCCAGAACACATTGAGTCTGTTTGAGACTACAGCAATTCCTCCAATAGGTTGTACTGACGAGACACCGGGGAGCACTTCTTCACTTCAACGAGGTAAGAGATTATTTGCCTCCAAACTGTGAGAAGACACTGAGCTAACATGAGCTGCTGTTTGCTGTTGTTGAATGCCATCCTAGTTGTGTTGAAATTCATTTGACTGACTGTTTTTCTTTTGGTTGTTGTTTGACACTGCATTATAATGCTTTCCTGCTGTTAATATATGTCCATCCGTCAATGTATTATGTTGGGTTATTATGGTTTTGTGGCTTTCAGGGGTTTGGCTTTGGTGATTTAGTTTGAACAAAACAATGGAAAACACTCATTGTGTTGAACGTAAGTTAGATTTTTCATTTCGGCCTGGACTTGTCATGTGGAGCTATAAAGTTTGGGAAATATTCATGTTTTATTAATGGCACCCATATTGCCCAATGACCCAACTCACATTTGAGCATTATGAGTTCTTTTTATGGCGTGTTTTCTTTTTGGATATTAATATTTTGAACTTTATGGATGTAAACATGCTTATTTTTTTTGCACACATCCCCTCTGCATCATTTCCTGTAATATGGGTTGAATGGTAAGCTCACGCCTGTCTGCTGTGGGCCTTAAACGTCAGCTGAAAGCCGGAACAGTTTGAGTCTGTTGGAGACCATAACAGCTCTTCCTATAAGGGTTTCTTGCTGAGACACCGGGGAGCACATCTTCGCTTCAATGAGGTAAGAGTTTGCTTGCATGCATACTGTGAGAAAATGCTCTGAGATGGCTCTGTTAGGTCTGTTTGTGTGCTTGACTATATGAGGCTGTTAGCACTGCTGCTTGTTTGATTGCTCTCACTGTTCTGCCTTCACGTGACGGTTGCTATACTGCTGTTCTGGTGTTGCCATCTAGCTAGGACTATATTTGCAATGGCATTAAATGTGGATTGCTGTGGTGTGTAGTGGCTGAGCTTTTTGTTTTTGCTTGTTTGGCCTATATACTTTATGGAAAATGAATACTTGTGTTTGGGGATAGTGTTTTATGGACTGCACTTTTGCGATTTGTGTCTTATTTCACTCAAGGTTGTTGCTATTAACTCACTGCAAACAGGTCTCAAGTGGAGCATTGGCTCCAGCAGGATGCTGTTGCTGCACAGCTACTGCAGTTCACTCTCTCTCGCTCTGCTGTACTGCAATTACGTATTGCTGTCACCTCATGTACCGCATTAAATAAACCTCATCTGTTTTGAACAGATATGGTCACGACTGTGTCCAATTCTGAGCAAGTATGGGGGCACTATAACGTGCACTTAATGACACAGACCTGATTTGATCTGGTATCCTGCTTTTATACATAAAACTTGACTTTATAATCATGAACTGCAACATAATTGCCTTTTTAAAAAAGTGGGTTGCTATCACTGTATATTAAAAGATATCAAAGAAACACAAGCAGAGATTCTCTAATGCTGGCTGCAATTTAAGGGTCACGGCCGGGCTTGAGCCTATCCCAGCGAGAGGCACCTGGCTGCAGACCTCTACTGTCACGCACCTCCACTGTCAGGCCTGGAAGTGATGACGCTTTTTGAGGGGTGGGGAGGACATTTCGAGAGGGTCATTTTCATTTTCAGATGCCTCATTGAGCAAGTTGGTAATAGCTTAAGGGAAAATGTGCAATGACCAAACAAAAGTTTACTATAAAAACAATATATACAATATACTGGGAATTGAAAGATTTTATGTCATTGTTTACTAATTAATTCATTTTTTGAGGAAAACGATTCAACCAGAAGTGAATTCACGATTTTATTTTGAAATGTATCCCGTTCATTTCCGGGCCTGACAGTGCAGGTGCGTGACAGTGGCGGTAAGTGCGTGACAGAGGATGTCTGCAGCCAGCATCTCTTGATCCCAGCTGGCATTGGGCAAAAGGTACGGTACACCCTGGACAAGTCACCAGTTCATCGCAGGGCACACAGCCGAGGTTTGAACCAGGAACCTTTTTTTTTTTATAAGTGAAATTCTAGGATATCAGTTTTTTTAACATAATAGTGGTAGTGCAGTTTGACATTTACCACAGTACCTGTATCTTCTGTATGTCTGTCAGACAGAACAGAAATGATTCCTTCACCTGGTGTGACTGTCAGAAACTACAAGGCCTTCTCTAACAGCCCTAACATCTCCGTCACGCATCTTCAAGACAACAAAAAAAAAGGAGGTCCAAGGCCCTCTAGAGGTTGACCGTCTCAGACTATTTAATTTGGTTGAACCATTACTCTTTTGTTTTTCTATAATGCCTCTGATAAACAGAACATGGCTCAAATCAGTGTTGAGAGGAACTGATGATGAGCCGTAATCACATTTCTGTCTGTTTGCGACTCGTTCTTCCTCACTTGCACTCCTCTCACTCAAGCTGTTATCAGTCAAAGGCCTGACAGCATCTCTCTGTTTCCAGGCCTTGTACGTGTCTTTGTCAATCCACATCTCAGCATTCGGACAAGCCGCTATCGTACAAGGGGTGCTTCCCAGCCATTTCTTCCACCTGTGTGACAACAGGCGGTCTTATCTGCTCTAGTGATGTGAGCCTAGCTGAGTTGCTGATTAAAAGACATGGGGTCACATCACCTCTCTCCCTCTCTGCGTCTTTCTCCCTCTCTCTCTTCCACTGTCTCATTCACCTCATTTGGCACACGGGGTGAATGAGATTTGAGCAGGCGAGTTAAACCAGGCAAAAAAAGGAAGTATTACAAGGTCAAGGTCATTTGGAGGTGATAAACATTAGGGGGGAATAAATGTTTTTAAAATTACTCTCCCCTTGAAACACACACACACACACACACACACACACACACACACACACACACACACACACACACACACATACACACACAGTCTTTTCCCTCTGTTTTTAATTAAAAGCCTGACTGACAACGTGGCCTATTTCTTCCATGGCTGTTTCAAATTGAGAGGGAGATAAGACTTATATTTAGGAGGTCTTATCAAACTCATCTATTTACTGCTGGGTAATTTTCCTTTTCTTGCCTTTTTACAAGAAAGTGCAGACAGTGAAATCTCCCTCTATCCTCTAGGTTTCAAATCTCAAAGCCAAACTGTTTCTCTCCCTCTCTCCCCTTCCTGGTACAAGGCGTATGAAAATGAGAAAACGGAGACAATAGATTTAACTTGTGTCCGAACATGCTTTGCTTCAAAGTTGTTACACTGTGTCAGTATCTTTCCAGCCCGATGAATGATTAACACGGCTGTTTTTTGCAGTGTGGTGCTCCGGTGTTTACTCCACAGTAGGGCAAGTTCTGATCTCTAAACATTGTCATCTCTGAGCCCAGATCTGCACAGGACGCATAATGACAGACCAACATTAAAGCCTCTACAACACCAAAGAATCTGTTTCTCCTTGGTCTATTTTTGCATCCCAGTAAGGAGTCACTTGATCCTACCTCCTTCCTGACAGTTCATCCACTGGATATCATTTTGTGTCTGCCTGTAAGATTCACACACACACAAAAAAAGGGAAAGCATTTTACTCTGAGAACCAACAGGAGATACGTGACGAGCTCTGAAACATTTATGCTCGGCTTTGATTTGTTTGGCCTGGTTTGTGTCTGGTTTGTCTCAAGGCAAGGCTTAATCAAAAGAGCTGCTCAACACATATTGCTTTGGAATACATTATGCAATGCCGTCGGTACAGTGCAGTCAATGAGCGAAGTGCATTTGTAAGCAAATGAGTTGCATTGTTTGTGGTTTTGACCTTGAGAAGGGCAACCTGTGGTAATAAAGTACTTGTCAGAAAGCCAGCCTCTCCGTGAGTGGCTCCGTCCTGTTAATGTGAGACGCGTGCGTCGTCACCACTGACATTCTGTCTTCATCAATGCTGGACGGTGGCACAGAGAGACTAGATCTTGGATGGTATGCAGGTAGCATGAGACTGGCAGACTTTTCACAGCACGAAATGCTGAAATAGAAATGTTGAAATGTTGAGTAGAAGTTTTGTTTCCCTTTGTTTGTCTCGTGCTGGAATTGAATTTGTTTTGGTAGGAATAATTTATTGATGGGTCAAGTTTATCGATAATAAGAATCACCCTTAACTCTTCATGTCCATTGCTTTTTTTTCTTTCTTGGTTTCTGAACCCGAATGGCTGCTCACATCTCAGATCAGATAGATCATCATCAGAATATCTAACAATTTCAACAGCAGTTCAGTCTGATTAAGAGCCCATTTCCTTTTCGCCCTCCATAAATAATTTGGTGTCAGTAGTAAAGTCCAGTAATACTGAAGACATGATGAACATTTCAAGTACTATTTTTAAGTGTAGTATAAATCATCAAGCTGCTGGTTTCATTTCGGATTTGGTTCCCGGGTGGCATAATTTGGATTCACTAACTGATGATGTTTAACTTTTATTCCCTGTATTTTTATTACCTAAAAAAATAAAACTAATAAAAATCAATCAGCTAGAAATAATTAATGTTTTTTATAACGGCTAATCTAAAACTTTTGTCTTCTTCTGGTGCAAGCTGGTGTCTGTGCTCAGCCAAGGGAAAAGAAACATCACTCTGTAACATCACTGGCAAGTCCTTCTCAAGAGAAATGAATGAATTATATCGCTTTTAGAAGAATCTCCCATTTAAATGATTAATTACTTTTTTTTTTTTTTAGCTTTGAAATTAATCGTCTGAATCAGAACATGTAGTATTTGGAGCAAGTAGCTTGAGTAAGGTGTGTAGAGCCTGTAGGCTACAGCAGTTATTTCAGTTTGTCTGATGTGTTTAATCAACATTTCATATCGTCTACAGCTCATCTCATTTTCAGATTGTAGCTACAGGTTGTGAACGTTAATTAAGCTGCCACTCAAACTGCTCAAGAAAAGCATCATTCTCATAACAGATATTAGCTGAGTTGTGTTATTAGTATTAGTAGATTTGATAAAATGCTGCTGAATCCAAACCCTAATATTTGCATACATGTTTCAAGACGTAGCTTCTAATTCACTTCACCAAATCCAATGATATTTGAAAGTTAGTACCTGTGAGAAATCCAACAAATACACTTTTTATACTAATTTCTCTGTTTGCACCCATCAGATCAACTTTCAGTGTTTTCTCTAACTCACCCTCTTCTGTGAATTAGAGATCTTTCCTCAGTTATAGTCCGGCTATCCTGTAGCTTTGTGTCCTTGAGGCTGTATCCATTTCTCCTCCCTCACTGCCTTTTCCCTGATCTGTCACCCATTCCCCCCTCCTCACAGTGGGAAGATTTTCTAATATCCATTACTTCCACCAGGGTCAGTGCAATCCCACTGGGTCCGCCAAAGACTTGGCAGGTGCCGATAAGGGCCTTGCTCCAGACACTGTAATAACTTAACAAATCCCTCCATGACCCAGAATCCCCTTCACCAGCGTGGCATCCCACTATTTTCCATAAAGCCATTAAAATCTACCTGGTGTCATATTGGGAGAGGCGGACGTGGGGTTGCAGTACTCTTCATGCCATGCACACCTCAAAGCTTTTTTTCTGTTAATACAAAAAAAACCAACAGTAAACTATAAATAGAAGAAGGCAACATTATGATTCAACACCTGCTGTCAGCAGGTTGTTGGGACAGAATTGGTTCACAGACTTTGGATTATGGTGTCAGTGTATGTCTGATTCGACTGGGCGTAGTGGGCATGCAGTTAAACTCATTCTCAGTTTGCCTTATTTTAATTTCCTCGCTCCATTCCTTCACTCTATTCTGTCTTCCACTGACAAACAGTCGGTCATTTTGGCTGGACCTCCTGGAGCTCTTATCCGATAATGATACCCGCTTCGCTGGGCATCAAACCTCAGCTCCACCCATTTCCGTTCCCCCTCCTAACACCCAGCTTTTCAACCTGCCAATCATGCTTTAGCCGCATTCAAGTGGCAATAGTGTTAATGATTCATTTCCCTTGTAATCCCCGCTCAGGCTGATAAGCTCATGACGGCTGCCGTTATTTGCGGCTGTTTTCCATTGTTTGCGGTGTTAAATTAAGCCTCAACGATCCATCCGTTGAGCCTCTGTGAGCGGAAGGAAAAACCCATAGGCATGAGCTCCTCTAATAGATTAACTAGCCATACTGCACAAAGAAGGTGAAAACATCTTTGTCTGATATCAGTGCTTTTTTTTAGATATGTCTTTTCTCAGCGATGAGGTAGAAGAGTTTTGATACTATCACTTGAGACTCAAGCCCAAGCTCCCAAAAATCACAAAACCCAAATTATCACCAAATGAAATGTTGTCTTGTGAGCTAAGTCTGTCTGGTATCTTTCTGTAACATTAAATATTCAGGTCTAAATAAGCAACAATTGAAGTTGGGGTTTCAGAGAAACTCCCTTAAAATGCCAATGTGTAAGATTTAGGATCTGTTCATAGAATATAGCATAAACTGAATATAGTATATAAATCTATATTTTAACAAGTTTTTAATGTTTTATGTCCCATGATGGACAAACTAAACTGTAAATAGTATTTTCGTGTGTTTTGCAGCCGTCATAGTTCCTCCTCTTTGCTAGGGAGAAGAGGGTGAGGCGAGGGGGCTGCATTAAGCAACTACACCATTAGATGCTGCTCAATCCTACATGCTGCTCCTTTTTAAGAATAAGAATCCAAGTTCATTGTCAAATTAAAAGTGCAAACAATCCCACAACTGTCACGCAAATGTCGCTAAATTCAGTGCACCAAAGTGACGTCACCTTTTTTCAGCTGAGCCCAGCCCCAATTGAAAGCTTGAATAGCAAGGACAAAATGAAATCCCATAACAGCCAAAACTTTTTTTTTTAAACTTGTATTAATGTAGGACACCATCACTTATCGTAGACGATGATTGAGGGTGCAATCTCATCTCATCCAAATATGTTTTTAAATGCTGCAGACAGACTTCTGGCTCGTCTGACTTGAGAGGTGAGTCAAATTGAGTCTCTCGTATTCTAATCATCACACAGTGTCTGTCAGGGCAAGGTGAACAACGGCCCCCTCATAAAGACATCAGGCTTAAACATCAGTGGAGCGCGCTGTGGGTAATAACAAGTTTCATGAAGCCATAAATCTGCCTAATCTAATGATTTGGCTCACCTGCTGCACCACTTTGATGTGTCATGGTGCCTACTTGTCATTTCAAGGGGATGTGTCTGCAAGATATCAATGGTTCCCCTCAACTGGACAGATTTATTTTTGTGTATGACTGGTTGGCTGATATTTAATGTCCCTTGCAAGAATATGTGTATGCACCCTTGTTTAAATTAACTAATGGTGAACCATGTCATGTTCTCAAATCAGGCAAAAGCATGTAACTCTCGACTAGACATCTCTGGTGCACATCACTGTTGCCACCTGTAAACAAATGTTTCAACTTGGGGCCAGAAGATAAATGAAGTAATGGATCCATTCGCTGCTATTAGTTACCGTTGACATTACTGGAATGTCACCCTATTTCCAAAAATGCCTTCAACAGCAATTTCGGAGACAATTGCTACCTCACAAAACGATCCTCTGAAATATTGCTCTATTGAGAATTTAGAGGCTAAGAACTGACCCTGGATCATGATGTGCCATTTTCGTTCCAGTTCCTTTCACCAAGGCGTTAGGCATCTCCTCTAATTGAATGGACGCTGTCACGAGTTTCAAATAAATGACCGCCATATGTCCTCAACAATGTAGCCTAATGGCAGTTTGAACAAACAGTTCCCGCCCAACGTCGAGGACACATCCCTCATTGGGTCCTTCCTGCCCTAAGAGCCTCCTTTTTTTTTTTAAAGGCAGCTTTGCTCCATCATAAAAGCTTGCAATTATGGGAGGTTGCCAAGTATTCTGAAAGTCACCTTCGTTCGTGTAGGTGTGACAATACAATGCAAACTCTTTGCATAAATGCTTCTCTCTCATACGTACATATACATAAACAAGCACTCAAACTTGTTGACAAAAAAAATGTAGCGTAGATCTTTTAAGACTGTAATAACGATCACCACTGCAGTTTCCCAGTAATTGGTTCATAGCACTAAGTTGGTGTCGGAATAATTCTAGCTGGCATTTCAGAGAATCCAGGTGTAATGAAAAAGCTTTTAAACTTTGATCAAAACCTTTTAATATCTTAAAAAGGTACCAATTTGGCCGTTCTTCATAATTTCTCCTCCACATTTGGTGTCCTTTTTTATAAAAGTGATTTAAATGTAGCTGTCTAGTCTGGGGAAAGTGGGGAACAAAACTATTTCCTCTATACTTCATCTAATGTATCATTTGAAATGGACTGCAGATCTCATATTTATGTCAAATTAAATTTAGTTTTCCCTTCAGAGCAGAAAATAACCTGCATATTGATATCATGAATCAAATGTTTCAGTATAATCTTAAAGTGTTGCCTTTTGGTTTTCTGATCTGCATGGTGTTGGTGTTGCTAGAAACACGACTCCAGTGACAGACACATTAGCTGTAACAACTTAAAAAGCCAATAGTATTTGAGACCAATAATGTGTTATTTCTTTATCCACTCTGGGGTCTGATGAGAGGCCCTGTATGGCCCCCAGTGGTCCCAAATGTGACTTTTTCCTATAATGCATGTCGATATGTAATAGTCTCTGGGACTGCTACAAAGCCATTATGCTTCCTGTGACTGGAGGAGATTCATCAAGCCTGAATATCACTCTTGTATCTCTGTATGGGGACTACATTTTCTTATATAGAAAGCCTCTGTGCCCTTTTAAGCATTTTAGATTGAATACAAATTAGTATAGCCATGTTTAATGGAACACAGCAAATTGCATTTCAATATATTGAACAAATAATTGAAACAAAAGCATAGAAATAATGCAATTTCTATTTTTCTTTAATATAATAGAGCATCACAAAGAAATACCCTTCAAAATAAAATGTGCGCTTTTTAATTTAATTCAGCTGACTGACCTTCATACTATTCTAATTTTCTTTCTCTCCAGGCCACACTACACAGATGGCTTGACCTCCTCCAAATGATGAAGCCACTTGTATTTTTAGGTCTAACTTGAAGGAATGTGCCTTGCCTTTCTGGCAGGGTGTTGTGCTAGGTAATCTGCCCCCGGAGAGATGTCTAAATTAGAATGCACCAACAGTGACCCATATTACCTTTGATTCAGTCTGAAGCCTGCGGGGCTTTCTACTGTTCCAGCCTCACCACGTTATAACTGTGACATCACTGTGGTTGGCTCGTCGGTCTCCTCAGTTTCCAGCCGTTTTTGCTTTGGCGCTTTTCAGACTGTCATTAGAGAGAAATGCTTCCACATTTTCCACAAATATACTCATTCGCTTTTTGCTGGAGATTTGGATGAGAACATTGATAACTCTGATATGTTTGAATAGTAAATATGAGCTTAGCTTAATATAAAGACTGAAAGTAGGGGGAAGCAACTAAAATCGTACCAGAATATTTACCAAAACCAAGTGTAAAAATTATGTTTTACAGGGCATTTTCTGGATTTTTTTTTTTTTAGGCTGAGATAAATAACTTTGTTCAATCATCACTGGTTGCCTGGCTACTGGCTATAGCTGAATGTTTACCCTAGAGACAGCAAAAGCTTCTCATGTAACTCTTTGCTTGAAAGTGAATAAGCATATTTTCATAAAACTTTTGACTTGAAAATGAAAAAAGTTCTGTTTCCTAGTAAAGCCACTTAATGCCAAGTTGCCATGTCCTACTTTTTATCTGAGAGTTACATGTTCAGACAGAGACGCCAGAAATTATTTTAAGAAAATCAACATGCTTTGTGCCCGCACAATTGCTTTCTCTACCTTTTTTACGTGGATATCTTTTTGTATGACTGTTCATTGTCCATATAAAGTGGTTGCATACTACATAGATCAGTACCGATGCCCTTGTAGCTTTTGATGAAACATGGCTATGTATATTCTTAGATAGTTTTCGTAGGAATAAGAAAAGAAAACACAGCAACAAGCGAATTCATACCTGCATTATAAAACGGACATCTGTGTTTGAACTGTCATAACGTGCTTCTGTTATTCTTTAAAATCTTGTCCGATTAATTTGTTTTAATATTTCCAAACTTTCGTTCATCTTTCAGTAATATAGCAGCTTCTCTGTGAACTCACTGTTCTGCTCTTTTGGTTCAATACTGGATATAAAACAATGAGCTCTTAAGTGTGAGTAGAATTTTTCGACACAAAAGGCTGAACCATCAAGTCCGCCAGCACACGCTAACTCGGAACAGAAGGTGCTGCTCTAAATCTAATAGGAAACAATATAATGACTCAGACTCATTGACCACACACACATTTTCCAGTGAGCTTTTACAAACTGTTCTTCACTGGGTGCTCACTACAGAATATCGTGAATTACAGTTGTAAAATACAGGTTATGATGACTTCTTCTTCTTCTAATCTTCCCATGTTGAAGGAGATGGTGGTGATAAAGTGGCTGGGAGTTCAGAAAGGAAGTGTCACAGCAAGGATAGACTAATAACCATCTCGCACCAGCAATCAACACTTTTGTTATTGCTCGTGGTCTTTTCTGTTTTCTCTCAACACCTTGTTTCCCTTTTGCTGTTTTTCCTTCTGTACCTATTTCTCCGTCGTTGCACTTCTTTGTCTCCTTCCCCTTTCCTGTTCTGCCAGACTTCACTCTCTCCCCCGCCTTAACCCCAGAGGATACCGACTCCAGTGGAGGTGTAGGACCTGGAGGACACTGATAAGGCCTTTCCTTTTTAAACCTCAGCTCCACAGGCTGAGTGTGCAAAGAGACGGATGGAGCAGAATGCACCGCATCACCACAAGCCACATGGCTACATCAGGAATCGTGACACCCAGCCAAAAATCTGGCCTTTTGACATTTTCTTATAGCCACAGGGACGGCCTGAAGCACGAGGTAAACAACATAAAATAAGGATAAGATTGGGGGATGTGTTTATCATGGTGTATTGGTTACATGATTGGGGAATGGTTAGATTGAAGATTAGAGACACATACCTTCTTATTAGGAGTATAAAATGAGACATTTAGTTAAACATCTCTTTCAATTTAGCCCAAACAAAATCAGATAACAGCTCCGTTAGTGAGAGGGGGGAAAAAAAATGAAATGAGGCAGTGTTTTTAAGCCGTCAGCCATCACACAGGTAATTTATTTTATCGTGGCCATCTTTGCAGGCACTTCTGTAAGCTGTAAGCCGTTTGCCCACAACAGCTGTCATGGCTGTAATCTCCATGGTTGGAGATGGACAGATATCATCTCCAAACTAGCTTTTCATTCCAGTCTGTACCTCCCAGGCTGGCGGGAGCAGCCCCTGTCTGTTTTCCAGAATAAATGTGGAAAATGAGACATCCATAAACTAACTGTAACATATTGTATTAAATGAAAATATTCGCATATTCTACCTATTCTCTTGATCTAATTTTGAGAATTACACAGTACAGAGAGACTGATATTGCTCCCATATCACAGACTGTCACGCAGACAGTGCCATGTGTGACAAATACAACATCATCAATGGCACACACAGCAGTATCAACACTGACAAATGTGGGCCTTTGCCTCCCAGTGGTATAATTATTATTATTACCAAACTTGTGAGGCAAATTATTAAAAGAATGCAGAGCTTTTATTTGCCATCGCTCTTTTATAGCTGAGCATAATGATATTCTGTCAGATAGGGTGAAAAATTAAGAGTTTATTACACCACCAAGCTTCAGTGCAGAGTGCAAACACCCCACTAATGCCTGCGGTAATGGATATAAAAAACATAAGATCCAGCAGGGAGAGAAAACATACATTCAAGCATATCATGACTTGCTGAGAGGCATCTTGCTGCAAAAGAAAAAAAAAAAAAATAGGGAAAACAATATAAATCTTTAATGCTGCGGTGGGTAGAATGACCTTTTTTTTTTGTTACTTGGAATATGATGCTGTACGTGTTTCGACATCCGGTTGCAATCCCGCATGTTCTATCCGTCAAACTGAACATTCTCACGTCGTACTTTTTTATGAAATGCCTCAAATGAGAGAACATTGATTTTCTATCCGCCGCAGGGACCATGGGCAAGATTCCTGCGTCTCTTAATTTCAGAGACACATTGGGTAGCATGGTCTTTGTTTGTTAAAGGACAACCACTTTAATAAAGTTCACCATTTTTTTTATATGAAAGGACCATAACTGAAAACCTTTCAAATCAGTTCTTAGCATTCTTCAACCTCAAGCATGATAACAAACCCTGAAACGCCTCGTCACAAAAGGCGAGATAGGAAATGAAACACTGAAGCTCAAAACTACATTTTATAGATTTTACCAACAGGATTGCTTCTATCAGACTGTAAATATTGTATGAACTGGCTGGCCACTTTATCAGGTATACCTGTACAATATATAATTTGGTATAAAAGGTATACCAAAAATATCTATCATATACTCTATCACTAGAGATATCTACAGTATGTGAGCTAAGTTTTGAGGTCTTATGGGTCTTTCAGTGCCACAACCACTTGCAATGCACAGCACAGTGCTACAGCTGTTGGAGTATGGTCAACCAAGTGGTGAGTGTAGCACAGATCCTTTGTGTTTTTGAAAGGCGGTGTTGTACTGGACTGCATTACATTGAAACGTGTTTCTAATTTCCAAGTACTGTCACAATGAACACTTCGAAACATCTGACTTGGTAAAGTTTAATCTTTAAAAGATTGGTTAAAATGTCTCTTTCTACCAGCTACTAGAAATATATATAAAAAGACTTCTCAGTTCCTCCCGGGTGTCCCTTTTTTACTTTGTTCAAGTCTATTTTTACGTTTCCAACAGAAGATTCTCAGCAGTCACAAGCTGTTTTGTCACAAACCTCCTTGGCTGCCTTTCCTGTGTGACTGACAAGTTCACTTTGTAGTAACTACAGTACAATAGTAACTTGCCAACAGCCTAAATAAAATCTGTCGATTTTTAAAGAAATCCCGTTTTTAGTTAGAAATCTAGAAACGTTACTGTAAAATGGCATTTTGGATCAAGTTGTCTTTACCTAAAGAAAATCATATCCTCTGGTGAGTGCCGCTCAATAACTACCCACTTCTTGTAACTTCCATAAAATATATGTTTGTATTCAGCAAATAGTTCAATGCAGCATACACATTATTTCTTTGTTTAGAGAGACTGATCAAATTATTCAAACGCGTAATAATGGAACTGCCATAATCATCTGAAGACTTTGATTGGTTAAGTATTTGACCACTGCTTATGTGAAGATTACATGCTTTCAAAGACCACTTGAGGCCTTGAAGGTTTTTAAGTGATTAGTGGAATTAAACTGATTGATCTTGTACGGCTCTTTGCAGCAGAACCATCAAGAGCAGCATTTAAAATCAGGCTCCACAGATTCCAGCAGAGGTGAACCGCATAAATGAAAGGTCTAACCAGGTGGTAGATGTTCATCAGTAGGGGGCCCACTGGAAGCTAATGTCAATTACTTTTTTCAACTTTTTATGCTATTTAGAAAGGTCTTTTTTTCTTTGGACCTTATTTTACTATATTTTTATATTAAAGTGACTGATGGGGACAAGAAATGGAGCGAGTGCTGCGAAACAGGCTACTGTCTCACAACATAATGGGAATTACCCTACAGAGAAATTAAATGTTTTCTGTACATAAGCTCTTAAATCTCTGTGGCCATAGGGTCAAATCACCCACAGGAACATCACCAATCTCCCGCGTATTGCAGCCTACTGTATAGCAGCAGCTGGTTTGCCGTCCTCTGCCCATCCGCCTCCCTCTCCCTCATCGGCAGCCACCAAATTCAAGGTTGTCATCCTCATCATATGCTTTCTGTACTCTTAACACAACAAACTCTCCACTGTTTACTTCCTGCAGCAAGTCACCTCACCTCTCATGAGATTTCAGACTGAGCAAGACTTGGTTAGACACACAGCTGATCAAGAGAAAGGAACAGAAAATGTTTCATTTCTCTGTGGGGTCGTGTCGTCAGACACTTACTGTATAACACCATCCTGAGCCAGTCGCTAGCAAAAACAAGCACTTTTAATGTACCTATTTTGACAGTACACAATTGCCCATAATGATCACGTTGTAACCTATTTTGCAGCTGCTGGCTGCCGTGCTCTCACTCAACACTGGACCAGATTCAAAACTTGCTGTCCCCATTAGTCACTATGACACAGAATCAAAATAAAAATGGGAAAATAAGGTTGAAAAATACTGGAGTTTCCCCTCTGTGTTTTCTGGGGGAACCCCAGAGGATGAGCTGCATAGTTTATAAGTCTATGTTTCTGGTGAATGAGCAGGATGTGGGTCTGGGTATATATGTTGGGGATATAAAGCTTGAGTGCTGCACCATAAATGCCTCTATTTAATCTCATAATCATGTTGCCTTCTATTTGTACTGTATTTCTCAGATTTTTAAGGATACTATTTTGCTCTCAGAAAAAATTAATATAGATATAGGTCAGATTTGACTATTTTGCATGATTTACTTTTTTTTTTTTTTAATTTTTATGACTTTTTTTGTTAAAGCCATGTTTTCCTTTTTAAAAAGATGTAATAAACTTACTGACTGACACAGGAAATTCCTAGTTTACCATGTTCCCCACCAGTGAGGCCAAAGGTCAACATCAGATAGTTTGGAGCTGGCGGGGATTATGGTCTTGCTTAAGATATTTGAACGCAAAGGGCATGACCCTGGGTCACACAGGGTCACTTTTTTTTCCATTCTCTCTGCCTCTATACTGTAAAACTGAAAGTAAAAAGGATCCTCTAATTTTCAGTATAAATTCAGTGCAAAAAAAATTAGCAGCTGCTATTTAGAAATTAAATTTTGGAGCCACAAAGTTGCCACATTATTCAACACGTAACCCTAACATAGTAACACTCTAAAGTTGTTGTTTTTTTTAAATTTCCTAGCATTTCAATGAGTGCCCTATAAAGGGTTAAGAAAGATAGATAGAAGATAGAAAATAGGTAGTACCATGGCTAGCATGCTTGTCGACAAGTCATTATTTGAAGGGCATTGTTACAGATTGCTTTAAAATAATCATTCTGTTTCGCTAAAGATCAATATAGAGGAATTTACATAAAGGTCTTGGTATCTGTAAGCAAACCTGAGCTTGTATACTGCATGTATTGATTTTCCATGTTTGTGATAGCAGCAATACTTACAGCACTGACAGAAAAAGGGGAACCAGCAGCTAGTGCCGAACAACAATGTACTTTATATGACAATGTAGGTCGCCGTGATTAAGTTTCCAACTAACAACTGTCAAAAGGGTAAATCAATAGGTAATTTTGGGGCCAGACAAGAGTGGTTGGAGTCAATATCCTGAATCAAGCAACCCACTGGAAAGCCCTGAGGGAGCCTGGTAAAAGGATTACCCTCTGCTACCCTTAAGTTCTCACTCCATAATTGTCTTTGAGCAGTGATGAACATCACAGGCATGACCATGTCTTCAGCTCACACTCACCGACTAGGAGATAGAAAATCAATATATATACATTTATATATATCCAAGCTAACCCCTGCCGCATGGCTACATCGTTGCATTGCACAGAGAAACGCATTCGAAAGCTTAAACATCCGGGGAAATGATTCGCAAATGTACCAAGGTTAATGGTGCCATTCATATTAAAGGCCTAATCCCTATGATTTGAATGGAGGATAATCATGGGGCTAATCAGGGCCGTTCCTATAAGCTTTTTTTGTTTGGTGATCTATGCTGTGCATTTGCTCCCTGTAGAAAGAAAGGGTGTCATGAAGCGGGATGTAATGCACACACAGGAATATTCACTTTGTTTCACAGAGGACTCTGAATAGGGACGGTGAATGAATCAAGCCCTAATGTGAGCATTATCCTTCAGGCGTTTGTGCTTGCTGGTCTAATGCATGTCACTGGAGTCGGAGTGGAGGATGACATTTTTAATGTCCGGTTTTATTGTCTGTGCCTTCTCACTAATGTTCATAGTTCAAACTCATGAGCAAGGAATAAGCGATATTCCTTATCGCTATATTCTATATCTTCTATATTGCATTTGGTAATGTATTGCACCCATACAACCTGAAGAATCAACTGATAATTGAGTAATGGCTTGTAGGAGCCACTTCAAAGTTGATTCGTCCTGTCCAGTGACACGGAGCAATATCTTGAAACAACAATCTACACGTGACAATGCCGTGGCGTCATTGTAAATAATCCTCTTTTCACACAATGAACTGTTTTATCTTTGTGAAGGATTTATTCTCTTTTGTGTTTTTTACGAAACGGCAATACCGAGGCCTGTGACTCTCTGAAAGGAGAAACTGCAGAGAAAATTCGTGTTATAGATTGAAGGAGAGCTTCTTGAAATGGGGTTGACTGACCCAGCATGGCAGTACACAAGCAGCTTCAAAATGAAAGAAATGGAAAGAAAGAGAAAAGCTTATTGGATGTATTGAATCATTTTACTTTGCAGCCAGCCAAGGGATTGGATGGGGGGTGCGTGATCGGACTGAGTGCCAGGTCGAAATGTTTTAACAGAACACGACCGCAGACATCTTGAAACATGCACACAGAGGCCGAGCCATATGCTGTTCAAAAAACAGCTCTGTCAAAGCTGCAGGGTGAAATTTTTTTTTTTAAATTGGACAACAAAGCCCATCTTTTGTGATGGCGTTAAATTAATCGTCACTGGATTTTTTAACGTATTTGATCATGTTTGAATTTGAAAAACATGCCGAGTACTTTAAACCCAAAGTGCAGATTAAGAAATTGCCACTGCTTTCTATATTTTGCAAAGTAAGTGAAACACACATGATGTTGAAGTCCATGTAAAGGCAATTCCAAGATTTCTTTCAGAATACATTAAAAAAATAGTTGCTGAAAACATATGAAAAGACTTTAAACGATATATTTCTGAAATGTGGAGTTAGAGGTTAAAACAGTTTTTCACCAGTGTTTAGTCCAGGATTTTGTGGGCGGTCCCTAAATCGTGGCTCGATGACACACTGAGGCTCCCTGAGCATAAACCTGCATCCCCAGCAGAGATAAATTCGACCTAGTCGAGTGTTTCAAAGATAGTCATGTAAGTTTCTGAACTCATCTGACATGTCTCAAATTGCTTCAAAATTGCTGCTTTTATCAATTCGACTGAGTTTTTTAAATTACATATAGTTTTTTTTTTTTTTTCAAAAGCAAGAGACATTTTGTACAGATCTACAAAATAAGTCCTGCTGAGTCATCATTTTACAGTTTAGATCAGACGTCCTTCACTTGTGTACAGCCTTTCACAAAGACAACAAAGCGAAATACATTTATTTTTTTAAAGACTGCTGGGCAGTTTGGCCTCTATTAAACTCTTAACTCTCTTTCATAGCTTCCTCCCTTCCATGTAAGCTTGGAAAACACTTCAAGGTCTCTATTAAACTTGAGGGTAAACAGCTACATGCGCTTTGTGTTCACCTATTCTGTTTACAGTTTACCGGGGTTACACTGCAATCTTATGCAGCAATTGTGCCCTAAATAGTTATGTTGCTGTTTGGCTGCTGCTCTGTCAGGAAAAAAAAAAAAAAACTTTTGCAAGACAAACAATCAGAAAGCAATGAATTACAAATGTGTTGAATGTTAGGGCTGCTGTGGCTCGGAGGTTCGGCGGTAGAGCGGGTCGTCCACAAATCAGATGATCAGCGGTTCGATCCCCGGCTCCTTTAGTCTGCATGTTGAAGTGTTCTTGGGCAAGATGCTGAACCCCAAACTGCTCCCGAAGGTTGTGCCATCTGTGTGTGAATGTGTATGAATGGTTAGCTCCTTAAACTGAGGCACCTTGCATGGCAGCCAATGGCATCAGTGCATGCATGTGTGTGAATGGGTGAATGAGATGTCCTGTAAAGCGCTTTGAAAGGTCGGAATGCTATAAAGGCGCTATATACAGGGTTCCCATGGGTGCTTGAAATGCTTGAATGTCAATTTAGTGTTTTCAAGGTTGTGAAAACGCTTGAATTTTTTGTGAAGTGCTTGAAAATGCTTGAAATTTCACAATTAGTTAAAAATCAGACAATCTACCACTGTATGAAATAATGCTAATTAGACCCATATTATTATGCCATACAGTGGCACCGCTGCGCTTCCCATGACCATCATGGCAAACACAACTAGTAGGCTACCTATTTAAAGGTGCTGGAAAAATGGAAAAACTGGTGCTTGAAAAGTGCTTGAATTTGTTCATGGGAACCCTGTATATACTGTATAAAAATCACAAAAAAGTCACAATACCTGAATTATAATGCATTTCTGGGTATGATGAAACTTTGCGTTTGTGATTTCTTCTCCTTCAGAAAAACTTTTGGAAAAAAAATTAAAGTGAACTCTTGCACTGCGGCTTCATG
Organism: Collichthys lucidus; assembly: GCA_004119915.2. NCBI lineage: Eukaryota > Metazoa > Chordata > Actinopteri > Sciaenidae > Collichthys > Collichthys lucidus. The sequence continues at coordinate 24,040,348 of CM014091.1, forward strand.
TTCTGATCTAGTTGAATTTTTTTTTTTTTCCTTTTTCTGTGGAGAAGTTTCGCTGTATGATTTTTGATCATGAACGCCTAATGGCAGCTACAAAGGGAAGCCTTGCTTTTTGAGGTTCTGTACTACAGTAGGTGTACTATGCTGAGGAAATGTTTCTGTTGTTGCCACGCCGGAAACATCTCAATGTGAGGTCACGCTCTCTGTTCTTAATGACTTATTTGCAAGGAAATATAATACAACGCTAAGCAAGGAGAAGTCGAGGTAGATTGCCAATTATACTGACCAAACTTGTAGTGTTTTTCTCTAATTATTAATCTGCGTCTTAAAGATGCGCTGTCCACTCTGACAATAGTTAGTAACCTTCTTAATTCATACAGTGCAAGTATGAAGACCAGCAAGTTCTTTACAAGCACAACCACTTTTCTCCAATTCCTAAAAATAACAACCTGCTCAAGAGTTAGAGGATCTGCACAGATGGTGGTATACTACGCAAGCCACACGGGACAATTAGTATGTGAATTGATGATGATGCGGGCTCAGCACTAATTGGAGGCTGGTAAATGAATGTGATTTCTCCCCCTCTCTCAGTGGGCAGAAACATCAGGTAGCACTGTTATAAGTTTATTTCCATAACCAGCCCTGGCAGCATGTAATGGGTTGATCATATGCAATGCGCAGCCAGTCTGTACCTCGGCCACCAGCACTAATCACACACACAGATTGCATTAACGTTGCGTTATGATCTTGTTTTGAAATAATTGAAGTGCATCAGTATCTCAATTTGCTGGCTATGAAGCTTAGTATGAGATTAGAAGCAAGTGCTTTTTTTTTTTTTTTTTACAAAGAGAGCCTGATGTTTTGAGATGGCACTGGATTTTAGTTGCAGGCTTTAATGCTATCCTCCACTTCACATCCAAACCCCTCGAATGCTGTTTGAGTAAACACTTGTTCACACTAGAGATGAAAAAAAAAGAGGAAAGGTTCACAGTTTCCAGATAATTTGACAGAAAACACCGAAAAATGCCACGCAATGCACTGTGCTCTCACTGTGCACAAATTGTTTGCATGTGTTTATGTTTATCTCCCATTATGAAATGTAACGTTAAAGCCACAAATGATCTGAATCAGCAGTTTCCACTCAGGAAGCTCCCTGCAGAGCGTTCTGGTTAAAATTCTTATTTCAATGTAATTTTTGTCATCTGGTCATGCTTGTCGATGAGGTCTCATCTGGATGTATTGACTCCCATTGTGCTCAGATCGCTGTTTGGATGTTCAAATGGAAGCAAATGTTAGATCAGATCCCACCTGTACAGTCTGAGCGACGATGGCACACACACTTAGCTGTTAGCACTATCACCTCATAGCGAGAAAATCCCGGCTGGAGTGAAGTCTGTGGAGTGTTCACTCCATTTTCATGCTTCGTTTTTTTTCTTTCTCCCACCCTGAGATATGCATGTGAGGTTTTAGGAATATGTTTGACTCAGAGCTTGCAGTAGGTCTCTGAGCACTTTGCTTTTGAACTGTTTTAACTATTTAAAGAGCAATACCAGCCACAGCAGAGGGCGGATTTCCTCACAGCACAGGGACTTATGAAGAATAATTAAAACCGTTCACTGGGACGCCACCCACATAGTTTGGTGCCACTTTAAACCATTTTAATCCCCAACAAAAGCAACAAAAAAATAATTTTTTAAATGTTAATTTCAGTAAATTCGTCTGGTTTTGGGCGTCTGTGTTGATGGTCAGCGACTTCACAAGTTCACATTAGTTTGCTTTACTGACGCAAAACACTTCTCAAGAAAATCTCATCTGCAATGCAACTGATGATTATTTTTATTACCAATCAACATGTTAGCAATTAATCATTTAATCTTTAAAATGTCGGAGTAGGGAAAAAAAATACCCACCATAAACCGATAACCCCGCCCATAAAACATAAATGTAGTTAATTTACATAAATTGATTAATAATCTGAATAAACTCAACACCAGTCTTGTCCTTTTGAACTACACTAGACTCACTATAATTTCTTAAATGCTGCAGAAACTGTGATGCAGTGAGGAGGATATAAAAGTAAAATAAATGTGACTTTGAATTAAATGTCTTTTGTTCCAGTAGAGTTGTAACTACTAATCCTAATTTAATGTCAAAATTATTTGTTGTTGTTGTAAATATTATAATGAGCAGCAGCCACAGTTGCAACCTGACGCCTTTTTTATGTGATGACACATGTTCAATTAATGTCATCGCTTGTGTATTAGCTGATCATTTATTCAAACTCTGATGGTGCCAAATGCTGGCAGTTGAGCCTCATGGGAGGTCTGGCCCGGGGAACCTTTTCTTTTGATAGAGCGTGCAGGCATTTTTTTTTTAGAGCTCGCGGTCCCCTCCAGGAAACCAGCGGCAAGGAGCAGTAAATCAATAGCTACGCAGTGTGGGCAAATGACAACCCGTTTAGTTTGGCGGCCTACTTCGTTTCACAACATGCGGCCTGGCCTTCTAAACTGAAGGCAGGGTCTCACGGAGAAAATATTTCCCTGCACTAAATCAGATTTGGCAGCAGGTGGTCCGTGGACTTGCGAGTGAGCTGCCTCTACACCTGCCAAGGACTGTGGTGCCAGAAGAAAACACTCTATTTTCCTCCACCCAGGTGACTCTCCTACACCTCCCGCTGGTTCAATATATCAGTGGTATCTGGCTGCTCGTGATGTGTCATCCATCAGCATTGCAACGTCTTCAAAATAATCATTCATTACAAGGAGTGCGAAGAATCTAAAGGGCAAAAACCAAACACAATAGCAACCGTAATAACAAAGAGGACTGAAATGACACATGGCAATGCCCCGGTGTTATTTTGAAACCAGGAGAAGCTCCTAGAAGAATAAAACTGATTGTGTTTGAACTCTGATCAATCTCTAAGAGTTATTAAAGGTTGCTTTTTTAGAATAATACATTTGTGACCATGTGAGGAATAATCAATTTTGCCATGTGAAGTTTTGATGCAATCTGGGTTCAAAGGGAGGATGAAAGAGTCAGAAATTCAACTCTTCTTGCTTTCATGAGTCTGCTGTTCAAATCCCTCTGGGCTAAAACCTGTAGCATGGTTGACGGTAGGAAAATGAGTTCCCGTCATGTTCTTAAATCCACAACAATTTGTTCTAAGCAGCAAAGTCACTCTGGGAAGAAGGAAAAAAAAAAGATATAAACCTTAAATGTAAGATGAATTATGCATGTGAGGGGCAAAACTCGATTATACCGTTATTTATCTGATTGACTGGTGCAATGGCAGTGAGGTTCAATTTCCGCTCCTTCGCTCACACTTCATAGCCTCTTGCTCTCTGACGATCTCTAATCTTGATATGTGTATTTTTTTTTAAGAGTACAGTGTCTCTCTTTTCTTTTTTTTCCTCCTCTCACTCTTCACTCCGGGCAGACAGGTTGTGTATACTCCAGTGGTTTTTTGGAAGACAGTTACGAAGCTATAAAGATCTTTGTTTACGATCTTTCACAATTAGTTTTTCCCCATCAACCCTGCATTCAATAAACAGCTCCTCATGTAGACATGTAAATGTACCTTGTGAGCCATAAAGTGATGGATAAAGAATGATGATCACATCTGTCTAGAGGGAAAACTGCAGAAAAGTAGTAAAAAAATAAATAAATTACACACACAAAAACAACTTTTCTCCCTGTGTCATAGACCTGAAATATCCCAAAACTTGAGTGAGCCAGGGTGTTGTATGTTGAACACGGACACTGTGATTTACTTTCCTGTGTGAACTTGCACTGCTGCTGTAAATAGCCACTACAGCACCAAATCCACAGCTGGCCTATAAATGCACCATTTACTCTTAGGTTTCAGCTGTTTTTAAGAAATCGTTTAACCTTTGCAAAAAATGCAACTATGTATATTTTTAGATTTGTGCTTCAGTAGGAACTGAAAGTAGTAAAAGTCAAAGTATTAAATGATTGACTGATGTTTATTTTTTTCTTTTCGTGTGAAGAGAAATATAGAATATAGCCAAACTTACCCTTTTAAAGTTGTGTTTCAGTCACAGTTAAATAAAGGTAAACAAATAGCCAAGCTCAATCACTATCCTTTTATAGGAGTTAGGGTAAGCTGATTAAATACTTAAATGGCAGAAAATCCATTTGCAACTATTGATGATATTCATTTAATTCATTATTTAAAGCAACATTCCTGCTACCTAAATGTGAAGATTTGCTGTTGCTCTTTGTCAACAAACAAAACAAGACTAATTTTTCCACACAACTGTGCTAAAAATCAAAATATCTTTATTTTTACGACCACATGAAGGCACAAATGAATCATGCAGGCGATGATGAGCTGACGTCTCATGTAGTAAATACTAGCATAAAGGTTAAAGGTACAAAAGGACCTCAGATGACTTTGACTTTGACATTGCATACAACAGCCTGCACGGTTATTACTCGTTTTTATATTCCTATAAGTGAGGATGTCAAGTGGGAACCTCCCCATATTTCGGCATCCTCCACTTGACAGCGCCACACTTATTAGAGTGTGGAAGCATTGTCAAATTGCTTTTAAGAGCCTATGGATGCCTGAACTATTGCTCTCCAACCTTCCCCAGATTATTCAATCTCACAGTCCTATTGCCGGCTGAAGATAAGATGGCGAATCCATGCAGTGGAGGCTTATCTGAACTTAGCACACGCTCTCAGGAGTATGGGATTTCACTACAAATTCCTTCAGCGCTCTTCAGGTATGACCCAATTAATGTGAGAATTTGCTGCCTTTCCCTTTCACCCCCTGCTACATCAATAACCGATAAGAATTTTGAATAAAGTCAGTGGAGGAACTTTTCACACACAATCAGCATAGTATAGTAGATTTTAAAGAAGTTTTAATCAAACCTTTCTGTGTTGTGCAGTTGGTTTAGTGTTAGTGTTGATGTAAAGATGTAGATTGCTTCATTGGTTATGGGTTGGGTTCTAGCAGCTAGCTTTGAATGAATAGTATACCCAGAATCACTAAACCCCAAATCTAATAAATGTCTTCTGAAATAGTTTAGAAAATGTATTTATCTGCCCTTGTTTTTCATTTGCAAAGAACGCTGTACAGTTCATTCAGATACCCAGCTTCTCATTTCAGCCACATAATTCAACTGTCTCTCATGGCAGATTATATAAGCTGTAGTTAATACACCTTAGGTAACTTTTCTAAAGACTATTGTCTGGTTAATGTGCTCTCAGCAGATTGGTGCCAGTATTAAATCAAAAGATTGTTTGTTAGCCAAAGGAGAAAAATATCAACGTGGCTAACATTATTGGCCATATTAAGCTCATCATAGATGTATGTTATCGGCATACAGTATACAGAATGTCCTGCTGTTAAAGCAACCCTCTCACATCCATCTCTTCTTCGAAGGCTGGAGGAGGAACTGCAATGCCTGCGAAAAATGCTCTATCTGGAGCCAGGCTGTTTATTCTGAGAAGCAACAAGGTCTGTAGATATAGAAATCTCAACAATGATTCTTGTTTTCGGGTTAGGGTTTATTATAAATATAGTTTTGCACAATATATTGTATTTATTTCACGCTACAGTGATAACTTATCTCTTATGAAGCAATTTGGCCGGTTAATGTAAATTCCAGTAGTCAGAACAGTTAAACTTTTTATAACGGAAGCTTATCAACTTGGAAATAACTTGAAAGCCACACGTGAAGGTTAGAATATCTTACATTGCTTTTCTTATTTTCAGTTTGTATTTACAATTTGTCAACATTAATTCAGCCACTAATCAAATGTTACTGCCTTTACAATCAACAAACGTGATCACAGAAACTGTCAAACGTTGAAAGTTGAACAGAAATTGCATCTCTAAGAAATTCAAAGTGATTTTGATCAAATTTTAATCAAATGTCTTTAAAATCAAACCTTATTCATACAGAACACATTAAACTTGAACCTCATTAACAGGACTAAAGTCTGAATCTATATCATTATCATATATTTAGAATTGCACCATTCCATCACAATTCCCATAACTCTCCTCCATTATTAGATTTGGCTGGCGTAAGTATTTAATGTTTTGATATGTTTGATCAGACTTTGGGGAGTGATGCATCTCTGTGCTGGGATGCTGGGATTTTTTTAAATGGTTAGCAAGCAGGACTTTTATGTGAGTGGCACAACTGTTATATATTGTATTACTAGATAATGCTGCTCTGCACACTGCACACAGTTTACTGTATATACACTTGCTTGGATAATCTTGCAAGATCCAAGTCAATTGTTTCCTCCAATAATGGATTTTCTCCATCCTCTGAGACATGTTAAACAAAGTGGTACTAAAGACTTGGCTGGACCATCTTGGATGTTTTTTTCCTGTACACTGTGATCATTATTGACATTAGTGCTAATCTGGGGACAAATGCCGGAGCAGCTGTCTGAGAAAAAAAAGAGAGGGGATTACTGGCATTAAAGAGTCCCAAAGCCAAGACAAAAATGCCATGACTGATGGTCAGAGCCTGAACCAGACCCAACACTCTAATTAGCTAAAATATTTACGTTGTGGGTCCAAAATTAAAACAATGACAACAACTGTGTCCTGACAACGCCATGTGCTTCTCTAAAACATGCTCTGACAAACTCCAAGACCGAAAAACTTGGACGAACAACAGTCAGTTTGGTTTACGGTGCCGTCTGCCTGCTGTTCACCTTAATTAAAACAACTGTTAATGAGATGGAGGCCACTTGCCCTCAAACCATCCATGTTTGTTTTGTCCAACATGCCTGTTCACATTCAGGGACACAAGGTCTGAAGCTAATCCCATCACGCACTGGACAAAATCCAACAAAATTCATTGCACAGGTTTCTGTTTCATAACTAAACTAATTGAGTTCTGTGTGAGAAGGACGTGGGCAGAAAATACACA
>CM014091.1:24047367-24085491 GCA_004119915.2 Collichthys lucidus
TTGTCTTGAGTTTGCATGCGGTTATACTTACTGTCTTGCTGGTTATTGTCACAAGAAAGAGAAGTTGTGGTTCCCAAGTTTATGATGATTTAGTAGAACTGACTGTTAAAAAAATGTCTGTCCCATACAGGAGGAAGTGCAAAGTCTGAGAATGAAGCATTAATCCTGACGCAGACTGACTGACACTGTGCCATGCAGGCTCTCGTACTGCAAATTTAAACAATATGAACATTTTTCTGTCTTGGAACGAGGATGGAGGAGACGAGCAAGATCTACGACTGCAGACACACAAGAAGAGAGGGCTAAATCAGAAAGTATAGTTGGACATTGGATCAAACTCCTGCATTGAACCAGAAAAACTTGATCCTCAAAAAGACTTTTAAATGATGTACTGTTTTTTTTTTTTAAATATATGAATGCTGGAAACAGGGTGGGAAATTAATCTTTTTAAAATGTGAACATCTATAAGCCTCTGACATAAAAATTCACAAGCGGCTCAATAGTTATTACTTAAATTATTTCATATTTTACCAGCATTTGGCTCCTGACTACTGCTAATTTCCCACCCTGGTTGGAAATTACAAATGGGTTATTCTTGGTTGCAAATTGTTTTACACTGTTCATCTTTTTTATTATTATTACCATTTCTTTTATCATATGATTTACTGTATGTAGCATTTACATAACTAATGTCTCAACAGAACATGTATTATATGCAGCTGTACATAGGAGGAAATATTATAAAATGTAATTTTCAAGTCATCCAAACTGAATGTTAATACTACTGTCAAAAAAACAGGTGATTTTCCACACTAGAATGTAATGCTGTACACGTCCACTGGGGGGCACTATATGATAATTCAACATAAAGAGAAACGCTGAACTTTTAAGTGAACGCTGGATACCGCCAATCCAACATTTACTGAAAAGTTTAGTGACCTGGCACTAGTGACCTCACATTAGAAAAACTCGCAATATATTTCTACTCAGAAGAGTAAATGTGCTAAAATTAAAGATTTAAGAAAATGTGCTGATATTAATAAAGAGTCTTTTTTTTAAATGAAATAACACCTCAAGATTTGCTTTTGAAATGCTGCAGGATGCACAGAGTTTGTGGTCAACTGCAGTTTTTTTGCAGTTAAGTGGAAAAGTCACCCTGTGTCACTCAGAGAAAAACTGACTCACTCTGAAAGCTTTGAACACAGCGTGACTCATCGTGATGGATGTCGAGAACGTGGGAAGAAAATTAATGAGAAATTCTTTGCGCCCACCCTAGAGAGAAGCTATTTAACACGACTATATTTGGACTACGCCATCTTCAGAGTAACGCGTATAGATTTGGTTTTTGGCTCCGGAGGGTTGGCGGCAGCAGTGGTGCTGGTGGTGTGCTCCTGTCTGAGCCTACTAGTGTTGCCCGCTGTAGAGCACATCTGGACGGCATCTGGAGCTCATCAGGGACCGGGTGCTTCTGAAACTGCCATGGGAACATACTATTTTTAAATACTGTGTTGAATAATGGTCATTAAGGGCACATTCCCTCTTGGACAAGCGGTGAAATAAATTAAACTTAACATACAAAGGATCAGTTGATACTGAGACAGTTTTTTTTATTAAAAATGTGGAAAAGTGGATGCCCTTTCTGTACAGCCCTGCAAACACAAGAAGATTTTTTTTTCCACTGAGCAACCATTAAATATTCAATAATGTCAGTGTGACGGCTGCTGCTTTACATAAGGCGCTCCTATAAATTATAATGCATGGCTTGGTATCAATATTTGACTCGCTCTCTAGGTCTCAGACAACAGCAACACAGCACAGTGCACTGTTGGGAGCACTGAAGACTAAGTGCTAAAAACTGAAGCAGTTTGGAGCTCAGAGGTCAAATACAAAAAAAAAAAAATCCCCTCCAAGTTAAAATTAGAAATAGAGAAAGAGGAGCTGAACTGACAAAGTTCGCAACAGTTCGCCTCTGTCAAACAAAGGCGCTGAACAGATGCAGAAACAAATTATCTGCATGACCTCATGGGAGATGGAAATAAATCTGCCGCATTTTTTGAAAAATTCTGTTTTAATATGGAGCTCTTTCACTGAGAATAATCATAAAAAAAGTCCCAAAGCCCTGCTTACACCCTTAAAGTGATACTGTTTGTGCAACTTTAGACTCAAAGAGGTTTGACGTTTGTCCATTACCATAAATAATGATTAAAGTAACGGTTAAAGAGCATGACTGCTGATGTTATTATCTGGAAAAGCTGGTTCTGGAATCTGGAAAAGACAGCCCATCCATACTAAGTTTATCTCTAGAGAGGTTTCCCATGCCGTGCTGTGGTTCAGATTTATGGCTTCCTCCAACTGGATTTCCCTCATGGTGCCGTTGACTAGTTTTATTGATGTATTGTTTCATAACTACCCTAGGCTTTTAAAAATGCTGTTGCTTCTAATTACATGTGCGTCTTGATTACATCCTGTAAAACAGAAAAAGACGCAATTCAAAATACTGAGTGAAGCGCATTTTGAGTGTTACAACTTCGAGTTAGACAGCATTCACAGTTTATATAAAGTATAATTACACAGTTACTTCAAAGGAGTCTACACCATCAACGCCACTGATTTCCGAAAGCCAGTGACCACATGAGAGGCTTTTCCAAGACATCAAAAACAGAAGACTTGAATGTGGGCTCCATCTAAAAACAGACCCAGCCCCAACGCGAATCCGAAGCCTGTCTGATCCTCCAGCGCAGTTTGGAGGACGACTCTAGCGGAAGTACTTGGCTCGTCTCCATCTTCAACCGAGAGCTTCCTCCATGCAACGCTACACCAGCCTCATAGCGCAGGCTTAAGTATCTGGCTCCATGTTGGCCAACAGAAAGAATGTGGACACATGCCACACACGGTTGATTATTTAGTATATTTTCCCTTTCGTATGGCTTTATTGACATGCCAAGAATTCATATTTCAGACATAACTTGGAAATCAACAAACCACTAAAAGGTTGACTTGTGATAATGTCCAGTACAAACATTCGCCCAGTGTGTGCAATTCATCAGTGTTCTGTAAGTCATTATTGGAAGCTAAACAATATTTCAGTCAGTCAACTCACGTGGAACAGATTTATTATGCGAATGCAGAGTTGATATTGGCCGTCTGAGGTCCAACTTCCTCGCTCCCTACGAGCATGCACCAAAGTCATTACACCAAGGTTTTGGGAGTGACGTTAATACGCCGCGCCACAAAACCACATCAGACACAGAGCCTGACATCAGCTATTATGTGGAATCTACTATGTGTGGGCCATTCCTCTGCAGGGTACCGCAGACAATGAAGGGAACAGTGAGCACCTTCTTTGCCTCGGCCACGTCTGGTTCTTTTGTGGCCATTCCTAAACAAAGCACCTCAAATAAGGGAATATAGTATGGAAATGTTCTGTAGTGGTGAATAGCAGCAGATTGTCATCACCCAGTTGAAATATTTCTCTAACAAAGCCAAAATATGATGTGAAAATGACTGTGCCACCCACAAAACAATGTCAGCATGGGAGGAAATATGCCACAAAACAAATTTAGCCCCTAAAAACATCAGAGCATAATGTTCAAGCCATAAATGAACGCTGGTCATTCAATCCAATGAAAATACTGCATTTTTAACAGCATAAGAGCAAAAATATAATATGAAATGCACAAGAGCAGCATGCATACACAGTTTTAACAGCATAAGAGCAAATTCAGCCAGCAGACAAATAGCAACAGTATTAGAGCAGAAATGATCAGACATTTAACTGGAAGACATTTCAAAAAGAAAGCAGGGTCAAAAGAGAGACGAGGATTTAAGTTTATAGGCATGCTTGCAGCTCCACATTTTGTTCTTTAACTTAAATGTTATTATCTTTTTTAACTGATCTGCTAACTTTTTGCTATTTTGCACTAAACTCAAAGTACAGCTCAGGCTCATTAGTTCTGCCAGTATTAGTATAACAAAGTAGGGCCAAAGAAATCTATTTGGATGAAACGTCAGCCATCACTAAAGTTACTGCAATGCAATACATCCTGTGTGAAGCATGAATATCTGGACCAAAGGAAATTCATCCCATAACTTGTCAAAACATTTCACCTCAGAGCCAAAACCCGTTGGTGGTGGAGCTAAATGAAAAGTCTGGGTGCTAGAGTCATTAGGGTACATCCTCTGGGAACCAGGAACACCTGTATCAGTCTATCTAGTAGATGTTGAGAAGAATTTGACCTGCTGAGCATCTGTACTGAATTTCATGGCAAACATTTAGATGTTTGGATATTTAACACGAAATGTCAACCTCATGGTGGCACAGGAGGAAAAAACAGTCACTAATAATGTCTGGTGCTACATTTATTGAATTAGCAAAAGAGTTGAGCTAGTTTCTGTCCGGGTCAAAGTGGTGGGTGGGTTGACTAGATGACCATCCTTACATGCTAAAAACATAAAAACACTGTCAAGCACATAAACAACAACAACAACACAACAAAACAGTCAGCAGTTTGTACTTATCTTAGTGAGAGGAAGCAGGGAGGTGCTGTGGTCCCGTGATGTCACTCAGGTGAAGAAAACTTCCAGGTTAACCTGGTGTGTTTGTGTGGAGACACAAATGGCGGCAGCAGCGAGCGTGAACGACTGAAATACGCATTTTTTAATCCATAAAAACTGTCCTTAAAAAACAAACTTGAACACAGGCGGAAATAATGTAGGAAACACTCGAAGAGGAGCAGCAGGACAGGTAACAAGGTGAGCAGGTGTTTAGTTTAAATGGACCGCCTTTCCACAAAGGGTGCGCTTGATTCACGTTACAGACAGTACCGACTTGTCTACCTGAAGTACCTGAACGGTCGTTAATTAACAGGGTCGGTCGTTAAGCCCAAACACCTTGGCAGACCCCGGATTATACGTCACATCCCACAGGTGCTTTATTTTGAAATTCCAGTTTTTGTTAACCGGTTTGTTTTTTAATTTTAAAAAAGTAGTGTTTTATTTGTTTATTTTTTAAAATACAGATATATTAGGGTCCTGAGCACAAAAAAAAGAAAACACAAAATTCCACACTTAGACACATATTTCCTCCTGTGCTACTGTGGGTGAGGCGAGGGTTAACCAGGACAGGAAGTGAGTTTCATTTTGAGTTATCATATTCTCCTTTTGTTATCAGAACATCTTCCTTTTACAATGCTGGATATGACTCCACCAGAACCTTTTTTGTTTTTCCAGACAGTTTTATTAGAAACTCTATTTCTAACCTTTTAAAACACATTGCGCAGAAATGACATCTGAAGAATGACCTTTAAATTAATCTTACTAGCAAATTCACGATTTGTCTTCATCATAGTTATAAATCCTGTGGCCCATAGGTAACACGGAGAGATTTATCTGACATCTGAGCAGTAGAAAAACAAACTTTGGTGTAAAAACACAGACAATTTTAATGTACTCATAAATTAAAGACTCCAATTTTAATCATCTTTACATTGTACTGCATGTGTAATGTGACCCCCCACGACTCCCCGTACTGGTTGTGCTTGTTCAAACAATGTAATTTCCTCTAACAGTACTCAGTGTTGTCTCTGAGAAATTTCAAGAGCTGGTTTTCTTTTGGTTTTTCCCACAAACTCCAGAGGAGGAACAAATAATCTTCACTGCAACATACAGTACAGTACATTGTTCTTACATATGCTTTCATTTTTTCACTTATTACATACATTAACCTAGTTGTTGTGTGCATTTTAGTCATTAAGCGCCATACATTTGAATGGACTGATTACTTCAAGTGTCCATCAGCTCCCACATTCATACTGCATTCTCTCCATATTGATTAATCAGCCTTTAGGAGACTTCTTGGTTTAATTTCATGTAGTCAGTTGAAAAAAACATAGGTACATACGAAGTGCAATATCACATAGTTCAGCTCATGTCAAAGCCAAGTATTGGCATATCAATGCGTCACATCGCTGTTGTCCTGTTGCCAGCATTGTATCAAGCACAGGCTTTCAAGTCTCACAGGCTATAGGGACATCGGGCCCACCCAAAGGTCTCACATTGTTTCCCTTAAAGCCTTGTGTTTCTTAGTAGTAATGCACTCTTCCAATAGTCCCTGTTCCTGATCCCAGGATATCAGGCTGACCATTCCTCCAGATCTCACGTATGATACGTTCCCTCTCCTCCAGTCGCTGCTGCCCGCTCCTAGCTCCTCAGCCGAAGTGAATACGTTCACACTCAGTGTCCCATCCGATTGGCTGGTGTGATTACCGACAGGGATTTCTGTGACTGGGCAAAACCACAGGTGCCTCTACGTCTTCCACATCCTCGTCTTCGTCATCCTCGCTCTCCTCCTCCTCCTCCTCGCTGATGTCCTTTAAGTGTTTTTTCTCAGGCGTGGAAGGGGCGACGTTGGTCCGCGGCTTGCAGGAGATGCGGATGACCAGGAGGCACAGCGTCAGCACCAGGCCGAAGCACACTCCGAGCACAAAGTAAAGGCCAAAGCTCTCAGGGTTTGCTGTGAAAAGGACAGGAACGATCAGATAGAGTAAAATGCTGCTATTTGATATTTTGGATAGAGATCAATAAAACAGGCCGATGTACAGTAGGCATACTGTGTGACTTACCTTTGATGTGTGCATACGCGGCTATGCTGTTACTCAGGAGATCCATTTCTTTTTTCTTTACGTCCATGTTGATCTTTGACTTTGCTTTCTTTACACCTGCAAAAATATACGATATACCATATTGAATCTGTCTTTGGTGTATAATGCAACTAGACACCGTATTAACTCTCTTCCAGGTGCTACAAGTCTTTCCAAAGAAGCCTTTTCTCCAGTGTCAAGTTCTATGCGGCGCCTGGATGTCAAACCCACTGACCATGGTACTTTTGGGTGGGTGGGATGAGGCCTTCAAGTGTCAAACAAAAGCTCCTCTGTGTCCTCCTAAAGTACTGCCTTCAGCTGGGATCATCATAATGCATTTGGCACATGGCACTCTGCCTCTGTCATACTCTCTGGACCATGACGGCCCTCTATAAAAGAGGGTCAAGAGTCAATTTTCCAAGTGGCCACAAAGGACTCTTCCTGTCTGATGGGACTCTCAGATCAGTTTGTGAAGCTCAGACTAAAAGGCCACTGTGTTGTTGACTTATTTATATTGTTTGTACACTGTGTCCCTGACATTTAAACTATCTGTCCTCCTTGTTTCCGGCTAGTCTGAGTTGCTCTATTGTTTTTAACCATTCCTGCTTCCAGCGGTGACTCATAACACTTCAAGGAAGTCTTTCTTTAAAGTAAAATCTTTGGAGCCACACACCAGATGAGATTCAAGGAGAGTTCATGTCCCAGTTTGCAGTCTGTTTTTTGTTTTCAGCAATTATCTATATGCAGCCCTCTGTGTTACCTTCATGCTACCTCCTCACTCAGTAGCTTTTGTTTTCGGGAGAAACCAGCCTGTTCCTCATCTAAAAAAAATATTGGATCTGTCTGTATGGAATATCAAACCAGGGTCGTGTTGTGCTGCTGGGTCTTTTCGCATTTCCTCCGTTAACCTTGCCCAGCTCCCCTCCTCCTCCACCCTGTTGCCCTTTCCTGCTGACTCTGGCTTTTCTCCTCTAGTTTGTGAACACTTTCCACCTCCCTTGGCTTTATGACATCATGGTGTTGCACTATGAGACACATTAGAGTGTTGATGGCAACAGAGGAGAGAGACCGGTTCAAAATAAAAGGAGGAGCCTTTTAATCTTTCCAACTAAAGTTAGCGCCAATCCTTTTTAACATGTGCTTTGTGTTGTGGCTGGCTGTGGAAAAAAACATTCTGTTCATGTGAAATGATGACGAACTCTGAAACCGCCCACACTCTGTAACCTGTGTGCACTGCTCCCTAAGTCGAACCACATGTTACCGTGCCTACGCGTGGATCATATGGATGTCCTCAGAATTGCACAAACCACATGTTTGTGTTTGCATTTACCTCTAAATTGTACCCACTGATAATCTCAGACCTTGATTTTTATCATGATGTGAATGCCTCAGTGATTTATGTAGCGTTTGTGCTTATTTGTCGATACAGCTTTCAGTAAAATGTAAACCACACATGTGAAAACCATATGTGACGTGGCCCACTAATAAATTTAAAAACATAGCTAACATTCTGCTGTAAAAGCACAATTAAACACAAGAGGAGTACAGATAAAGTATAAAACTTACCACTTTGTAAAAAATAAAAGTTTGGAGCACGTCTCAGTCCCAGCTCATAGTGAAATGAGAATTTGGAGAATGGATTCACGCTCCTCTCTCTTTCTCTCCCTTGCTGTTTGATCAGGGCCTGTGATCTTTGGTCCTCTGGCTAAACAGACAAGAGCAAACACACACACACACACACACACACATACAGATGTCAAGTTACATTAGATCCAAACTCACTGAGGTGTCTGCAATGCAAACGGCAGTCCTGTTGCAGGATACACTGGTCTAGCAAGAGACTACAGGCAAGCTTTTCAGTTTTTTTTAGTGGTGCTCACACGGGTTAAACGCAAAGAGACAGTAAAAACACGGGAATGTCCAGGCTATATATTGTAGTGTGGAAAAGAAAACAATAAAAACAAGAAACCAGAAGATACAGCATATACCTTATACACTAAAAACAGTAGGGGCCATGAAGTTTTAGTGCTGACCGATGATGTGTTTATAACTGTATTAGTTCCCTGTGTGTGTGGGCAGGAATTATAGTTTATAATAATAGTTTATACCAATGGTTACAAATGCGGACTTGACAGCATGATGGGTCCTAGCGAACTTTTTGAATACATATTTGTATTGGCTGTGATGTGCTACATTCTTTAGCGCATTACATCATTTGACAGCGCAAATCCTCACAAAGCTGACTTAGAAGCTATTTCAATAATATGAAAAATACAGTAGCAGCACATATTATGTATATATATAATTATATATTATTATATACAGGAGGAAGGCAAAACAGGGAAAAGAAAACATTCAAAAACTTGAGAAAATATGAAATTTTCCTCACTCAAACCAAGACGATCTTTCTAAAAGTCCCATGAGATTCTCTGAATCACTTTCCTTTACTCAGTGAAAGCCCTATAACTTGCTTGGGGGTCTGTTCTTTACATGCCAGGTGGGAGATGGAGGGCTGTGGAAAAAATGCTGCGCTGTTAAGTTTTCTAACTTGTAGCCCTGTGTAGGAAAAAAAGCTCTTCTGCCAGCTGCAGTTGGTTTAGCAGAGCCTCTGTGCTATCCAGGGCAGATTTTGATCTCGCTGACTCTTGGCAGATCCTATGTACACTACAGAGCGCCTGACTGAGACTGAGCACTCGGGGGCTAAGCGACAGAGCCGTCACTATAGCAACATGCTTTCCAGGCCACCCCCACGGTCCCCACGGGAGCAAGACGATGGGTCTTTTGTTTCTGCAGTGCACCATAGGGATGGACCCATGCGCCGCTTCCTTCCTTTCTTTTCAATTATGAACAAGTTCATCTCCTCCCTCCTGCAGAGTCTAATCCCTCCCTGCTAATGGAATCCATTCATCATTATCCAAGCAGAGTTGAGGAACATGGGCTTACAATGAGATATTTTGTTTTTGTCTCAAGGGTAATAAAGCGGACAGCTCGAATGACTGCAGCCGCTCTTCAAGCCAAGGTCAAAGTTAATGATTGGACACCTACAGTACAGTAACTGGCCTCTTCTCACACTGGAATGCAGCAAACCCAGGACTCCGGCATCTTTTAACTGGTGGTTATTAACAACTGGAGACCTGTTTAAAGTATAAATACTAATTATCCCGCTCTGTTGTTTTGTTGTGTTTTTTGTTTCACCCTAAGACAGGAAATTATTAACAGACATTCTCCTCCCCATACGTACTACCCCATGACTCAACTTTCAGTCATTTTCTCCGAGTGACCCAATTTGCTTTTCTGTTGCAGATGTTGCAGTACCCTACAGCCTTGAAAATGAGACCAAAGGAGTTGTGTATTAGTGATTTCATGTATCATTTTGTCCCATCATGCTTTAATCAGCTTATTATAAACTGCCTGGTAAATATTATGAATGAAAACAACAGTACTCAAGTTATGGCTGCTGACGTGATCAACTAATGATAATAACGATGCCGGCTTGACTCGGAAACATAACAAACCAAACTCATAACAATATTTAGTGATTTTATCACTTTAGCTATGCACTTTGCAAATAAAATTAATCAAGCAAACAAACAAACAAACACTTCTCACACTCTAAACTGTAATTTTTGGGTAGCTGCCGACTGGTGGGAGCATTCACACCAACTGTTCTGCCATAGACGTGAGAATATCTCAAGAATCAGGACACCATATGGTGTTATTGTGGTGCAAAATTGCATCGAATCTCAGTTATAGAACATAATTTCAGTGTTAGGACTGGGCATTTATGGCTTTTAATACAAGTCCTTCATCTCACTTTTATTATCTAGTTACAAATAGTAACCATTTATCAAGAGCTGAAGGCAAAAAAAACAAAAGAAAACAGTGTAATTTTCCAATCATCTAGCCAAACCTGAGAAAGCACGTGTCCGTGTGCCACGTCTGAGCGCCTATGACGTTAATGTTTAGTCCTATTTTCTGTCCCGGCTTGCTTATCATTTGCTCTTTCCTGGCCCCATATCCTGAGGTCAAACACTCACGCATTCCCTTCCTGAGTTCTTTGCACGATGCTGACTATTAAAAAATCACTTAATCCGTCCATGATCTGGATTTAACAGTGTGGGAAACATATGTCCTATCTTATATTACATCAAAACAAAACATAATCCCAGCAATAAGTGATAAAGGTTGGAACTAACCAGCTAATTCATCCCAAAATCTGTCCATCAGCGATGAGTTATTCGTGTAAGGTCACAGCAGAAAATGTGCTCAGACCGAAGCCAGCATAAACACAGTACGGTGTTGTGTTGTTCCCTGAGAAGAGGTCAAATACTATTTCTGACTGAGCATTGTTTGCTTTGGTTTGGATGGAGGAGCTGGAGTGGAAGAAAAACTCCAAACTATCATGTAGTGTTATATTTTTGTTGACATCTACTTGGAGATAACTACAATGGCCCTTCCTTCCCACAAGGTTTGTCCCTTTCCGTAGGGACAACAGGTCAAAGCCTTCCTCCAGCATCATTTTCATTGTCTGAGATAAGAATGTTAAGACAGAATGACTGAGCGGTCTAGTGTACCCGGACGTCAACTATGTAACATATCAGCTGCCTTCTAACAGGGACAGACCTCCGGAGCAAAAAGTTGTCGCAGAATAGAAGCACTTTTCCCCAGATACTTAAACAGTAATACTTGTTTCATAAGCCATCCAACCACAATACTCCTCTTCCACAATGAAGAAATTATGTCAAAGTCATAACCCCTTAGTGGAATTTATGCAGGGAGTCAAACCGCATTTGATTTAAACGCAGAAGATGAAAAGGTCAGATTACACAAGGGAGCAAGACCGTGTTATTTACTCATTGTAATGACACACGCCGAACCGCAGAGGGAAAAAAATATTTTAATACCTCAAATTTCTGTGCAGCCGCAACAATTCCTGGCACAATGGATGGTCTTTCTGTGGTTTCGACTGGGACAAAGCTTCACACGCTGAAAATTGCCAGATTTAAATTTAATCACATTTCATTGCTTTTAAACTTAAGTCCGCACAAGCGCTCGGTGGTGAGGCATCTCACATAGTATTTTTACTCTTGACTATGTTCATTAAAAGTTTCTGCTTTGATTCTGTGGCTGCTACTGACGAAAAAAAAAAAAGAAATGTCTGGTCTTAATGATGCACAGCATCAAACAAACCAATCTGGGTAATTTATTCACTATTTTCAGCTTGGGGAGCACATTCTGAAACCTTGCGTGTTTCCCTTAAATAAACATACTGAATCAAAGCTTGTTCTTGGCTCAGTTATTCTCTCGCACATGAAGGAATTCTTTCAGTAGTCGATGAAAAGTTAGCAGCGACCTTCAAACTGCCAAAGGACCTGAAACTGTATCACAAAGTGTCTGCTGGATGTATCTACAAGCAATTTATCACGCACCTGTAATCAAGCCAGGGAACCGTCTCCAAGTACTAAAACATAAAGGGACTCTCCCCAAAACAGCAGAGGAGCAGGCGATCGCTCTCCATGCGGTAAACAGAAACACCGTCCAAACCAACATCTCTGTTCGCAGTGTCTGTGAAAGCATTCATGAAGGTCTACGGGGTGAAGGTAATTTCTTGTGGAAGCCGCAAGATTTCTTCACATCCAGCAAGGTTGCAAAGGACATTTCTGGAGAAACTAATGTGCATTTCTTTCCCAGTGCCTCTGGACATGAAGATCTTGGGTTTCAAGCTGTGCAAACTCTTAGTGCTGCTTCCCCCTTGTCAAGGCCTGCCAGAGTATCTGACTGAGAGGAAGACTGTTGCATTTGGAAACAGGACAGGCATGTGGTTGCCATCAGGACATCAGACATGGAGCACCAGGTGAAGTTGACCTTCGAACAGACCCGGATCAGAGAGTGTTTGCAAATACTTATACAGTTGGTTTATGTGTTGGGTCAGTGAGGCAGCTATAGTATGTCACTCTATGTATGATGCACTAAAACACATATGGGTTTTTGAAAGTAAAGGCCAGAACAAGATTTGATAGGACACCAAAGAGTCAAAGGTGTCTCATTTTAGTTAAGGCATCTACATGCCAGAGAGAGACTGTAAAGTACTTGTAGAGTTAAACAGGCCGTGGAAAATAATATATTACATCAGTATGTAGATAGCAGCTGAGTCACTTGGTGGCTTGGTTGTTAAGATGGATGTGGATTGAGTTTGTACACTTGTCAAGAAACTCTGGTGATGAAGACAAGCATAGAACAAGCAAGCAAGATGTCTGTGAGCATGTCAACACCCAAAAGAAGCTTTTCATCATTTTAGGATTGCCCAAAATGTGTTACAGAGACATATTGGCCTTTAGTTTAGGAGACTATGGCACTAAAATGGCTCGTTGGTGCAGTGGTAAGGCACTGTTGCCAGGTTCCTGGTTCGAACCTCGACTGGAGACCCTAAAAGCCTGAATGTGGGTGTGACTGGTTGTTTGTCTCTATGTGCCATGCGATAAGCTAGAGACTTGTCCAGGGTATACCCCACCTCTTGCCTAAAGTCAGCTGGGATAGGCTCCCACAGTGACCCTGATGAGGATATGCAGTTACATATAATGATGGCACTACAATGATGTGAAAAACCGGTAGGGTTTAACATGTCCGTAGGTAAAAACAGACAATCAAACACATTTAAAATCAAATTTGACCGTGGTCTGAACTACAATGTGCCGCCAGCTGCGCAGACAAACCGCGAATGAATTCATAGTTATAACATGCCCGACTTTTATTAAGTTTCCTCTTGAGTGGGTCTCAGCTGAAAATAAATTTAGATTTAAACCTGTTTTGTTTATGCAACATTCAGACTTTGACATTTTTGTTCCATTAGACGAGTCGATCTTATCCAGAGTTCTTGAATACGCTTTAATGTTTGATATAGAGCTGAAAGAAAGCTTTGTTATTTTTTCATGTGTTGATGTATTTGGCTTTAGGCATGTACTTTATTTGACATACCACTCAATGAACAACAGCTTTGGTTCCAAGGACAAAAAACTATTTTCCAGGAGTAAACACAGAGCGTAACCAGAGTCGGCATGGTCGAGCCAGTTATTTGACTTAAGACACTGCACTTTTCAGCATGGGTAAGGATGTAAATTCAACATGACTCAGTGTGCCAACGTGACGCCAGCTTGGCTCAGAGTAACTGCAACCCTTGCCCCAATGAATCCCTGTGTATCCTTGTGTCATAAAAAAGTGAACCACAGTGCACTGCTTGTCCCATGAAGAGGCTATTTTGTGGGCTATGGCAGGTAATGGGAGGGTAATGTAGATATGGGACTGAGCTGAGGGTTAGGGCAAGTGGTTAATAGCACCCAGATGTGTTCCTTATGTGAGGCAAAGTCAGACTGCTTTACTATGTAAATCAAGAGGAGGTATCCTACGTACCATCTTCATACTGCTGTTATCATGGGACCAATCAAGCAAATCAAGCAGCGCTCATGGCAGTAGGAAGCCACATTAGAACTACAGCTGTGTGTGTGTTTGCTGACAGTGTTCATTTCTGTGTGTACAATTCGTGTCTGCGTGTTGACAGTTTCTGGCTGTCTGCAAATGTTCACGAATGTTGAAATTGATTCCTACGAACATTCCTCTATGATTCTCCAAAGCGCAGCAGAGCTTTAGATTATCCTAAACTCAGAGCTCCAAAAATAGAGCCATGATCTCACCCCTTTTCATCGATCTGGGCCACCATCCAGCAGCACACCAACGCCACATACTGCATCAATTACACGGACCCTACGGATTAGTCCGTGACACAGAACACGTGTTTGCCCTTTATATGATTGGGTCTGTAGCGTTTACTCTGTAGTGCTCGTGAACATGTTTGGGCTCCATGAGATTTAGGAGGTTCAGAATTGTTGTTGTGACAGAAACTATGTTTGCGTATTAGTAGTAGGACTATTTAAGAAGCCTATATGACTTTTACTGATCTCTATTAGCGACCAATAATAAAACACAAAAAGATCAATAGTATTGCCATCTGGCACGGTGCTCCCTGATTTGTAGTTTTACTATAGAGATGGGTAAGTACAGACCCCAGAATGGAAAAGTTTTTCATCACAGGAAACTTATGTAGAGGTAAAGTTAATGTCATGTCATGTTTTGTCATTTGGTTTTGTGGCTAAGGAATGAAACGTCACGTGCGGTTGCTGGCTTGTGGGGTTGGAGCGTTGGAGAGGACGGTCTAGCAAAAAAAAAGGATCTGTTTTGTCATTGATTCTGATCTTCTAGGAAATCCTACAAATGTTTTTTTTGTTATTCAATTTTATATTTAATACTCCCTCCCGACTGTGACTAAGTAACTCTTGGCTCAACTCTCTCTGGCAAATATTGTTTTAAACAACAAACATACCAAAAAAACACGGGGTTGTACCCTGTAGCATCTTGTCCCAATCAAATATTCACATACACTTTTCAACAAAAGGCCACGACTACATTGCACGTTCAAGTGCATTATCATGCGTGTTCTGGTTCCTATGTGCCTCCCCCCTCCTCTGTATGTGTGAGTGTATCCAAGATAGTAGTATAAACTTATGCAAACCCTCTTGACTTAGCATGTCAAACATCTGCCAGAGCCTAAACAGGGGAGTGTCTTGACCACTGGAAGCTCCTACTAGAAAGCAATCAGCCCTGAGACCTGTAAGACATCAGCGGTTGATGCGGAGCTTTGCTAAACGCAATTTGGGAGACACATCATTAATCAAACTCCCTTCTCTCCGATTACTCTGGAATAGCCTCTTGGCTACTCATCGTTAGTGAGATTAGAGTTGCGGTAAGCAAGGCATAAATTATTGTCATTCATATTTTCGTATTCATTCACATTTTGACAATGAGTTTATGAGCAAGGACCACATGAAAAGAAAAAGCAGTGAGTAAACTTTATGCTATTTTAAGACACTTTGTTTCAAAGAAAAACCAAGATAAGTAAGTGTAGAGTAGCATAGTATCTGTTTTAAGGTTAAATGAATAGTTAGTGGCAGCAGCTAAAGATCTAAAGAGCCAAGTGTTTGAATGGACCGCTCTGTTATGGGTGCTTTAAAGAGATCAGCTGATCGCTAACAGCTCCATGTCATAAAGACGTGCCATGGAATCTATCACCACAGCATTTCATAGGTTAAATGCTCACCATGTGTTGATATGATCGGCTTTGGTCAGCAGTAGAGGCCGATAAAAGATCAGTATGATTTAGGTCAAAATGGACAAAGATTGCAGGGGTTGGGCAATGCAAATGGTCAGTGGTTAATGCCAAGTTTATCCAGCCTGGAAGAGTTTTTACACAATGCTACAATACAGAGAACTGTTGATGCAGAGTTTTCTGCATGTCCAAGTAATACTGGGGCATAGGAGACACATTATGCTGTATGTAAGATCTAAATGGCTGATGTTGCAAATGATCTTATTGTTATTACCGTGGTCAACAGTCCAAGATAATCAGTTTTTTAATAGAAAAGTAATCTACTTCAGGCCTCCTCTAAATGAGAAACTGGGAATATTAGACAAGCTGCTATATACATGTAACTGGAAAAGGCATCCACTGGGAATATTTTGTGATAACAATGCATTTTTGTAAAGCTAATTTGAAAGTCTGCCACATAAACAAGCCAAATTCATTGTCTGTGGAGTTGCTTGCTTCTGGTTTAAAGAGATATTTCGATAAACATTAAAAACACTCATTTTACTCTTGTTTCTTTACAAGGGGTTGTGTTTACTCCATGTCATTGCATAAAGCTGTCTCTGTTGGGCTCTTTCTCTCGACGTCTCTGCTCTGTGTTGGCTGAAACTTTCTGTATCTCCTGCAAACAGATTGGTACTCTGGGAGTTTAGACAGGGGGAGTTCAAGTCGGAGTCTGACCTCTCACCTCTGGGTAAACAGAGTAAGTTAACAACCATCCTCAGGACAGATAAGGACAGACAGCCTGATATGTGAGTCAGTGGGGTTTGGGGAAAAGGAAAGTCTGCTGGCATGAATGGCTCCGGGAGGTCATACAGAAGTCAACTCTTTTCCAGCCATCCTTGAAGGGGGTTACTTAACTAAGCATTCACACTAATCCTATGGAAGGTTATCTGATTGACTGGAGGAGGCACAGTTAAAGTGCTGCCAGCCTGCTCAGATAGTGTGTAAATTAAAGGAGACCCCTGAGAGTAACCCAGCCCTATCCAGCTTTCACCCATCACCTCCTTTCTCGCTGATAAGAGGTGTTGACCACAAACGTCCAGAGGACAGAGCGAGAGCTTTAGGAGCTGAAGCATATGGTTAACTGCTGTTACACATGAATGTTTCTATGAGCTCATATAAAAACAGAGCCATATGCACCATATGTACACTTCTCATGCCACATATTTCAAGATCCCTCACGTGTCTGATTCTATAACGTCTGCTCTTTGTGGCCTCACAAAAAAACACAAAAAGTGACAGGATGTTTGCTTTGATTGTAGCAAGGTGACGACTAATTAATCACCTCCAAGGTTAGCCAATAATAAAGCCAGCTGCACAGGAAAAAGCCATAGTGCTCTCCTGCCCTGTCTCAGCTGTAAGTGCTGCATCAGCTCCTCTTTGACAGCGGTTCACTGGATACATGTTGAAAACATGACACCGAGCTTACTCCAGGACGGATAATGACAAAAACACAGTGCTATACCGTAATAAGATACTATTATTGTCCAAAAAAGCATGCACAAAACATTTCACATCACACAAGGAACTCATTTTGTTCCTGTCAAATAAGAAACTTACTAGAGCTGCTGTGATGGAAACTTTACAGCACATGGAAGTTTTCCCAAACGCACTCACCTCTAAACAATCCTGCCAAACTAAAGATTTCAGTTCACATGAGATGCAGGGACACTCTCAGCTACTAGGGGAAAGCCTCATCCACTGTTAAAGTTCAGTAACAGAAGAGCTGTGGTTCACTTGGGGTTTCTGTGGGTAGGCTACTCTGCATCCACTGAAGCAAAATGTCAAAACTCACCGGTGTGTGATGATCAAAAACGGTTCAGCAGTCCTTCAGAGAAAGCTTCAGGCAAAACTTGCAAATTTCATCCGACTTTCCCTCCAAATTTTGAAAAAAACAAAAAAAAAACGCAGCATTACAAGCAGCCCTGACTGTTTCAGTTCATTCCCTGTTGCTGCTGTGGTCAAATCCTGAAGAGAGAGAGAGAGAGAGCATGTGTGTGTGTGTGTGTGTGTGCCCTGAGAGTGTGTGTGTACAGAGTCTGAGGGAAGAGGTGGTAACTTCCTCTCAAAGTTGGAGACGGGAGTGAGTAACAGAGTTTTCTCTCTCTCCCGGCTCCAATCCACAAGAAGCAGGAAAAGCTGTCATACTATCCCCCTATTCAGATGGAAAAAAAAAGAGAAGAGGAACAGCCTAAAAAGGGCAAGCTCGGGGAAAAGAGGGGAGGGAGGAAAACAGTGTTTGTGTGTGTGTGTGTGTGTGTCTAGTGTGTGTGTGTCTAGTGTGTGTGTGTGCGTGTAGTGGTGTGTGATGGTGGGGGGTGGGGGGGGGGGGATTGCCCTCTGTTGTTAAGGAAACAAGCAGAAAGCGACTGCAGGCAAATTAGCTCAAGTTTTTCCATGCACGGTCCAGCCTGACAGAAAACAAAACAAAAACAAAGAAAGAAAGAATAGTGTGCATGCATAACCGGTGTTGCTTTATAAATCTAATAACTTGGAAAAATGCTTTTTTGTTTTTACTTTCTTGTGGAGACTTATGTGAGAAAAATGAACACCACCTGTCACATCAGCGTGCCGAATATGAGGGTAGCACAAGCGGCTTCACTGGAAACAGCTCAGGTTTAAACGTTTGCTGTAGCCCTCTGGGCCGGATGTGAGAATATAATCGATCTCATATAACTCATGACCTTATCCTGATATGATATTATTCATGGTGCCTTCCATTCTCTAAGGGTGCAATACGAACTACAATGAGACAGAAAGTCTCATTAAAAGCTTCCCCACGGTGTCTGAAGGTGTAAACGTACTCGTGTATTTGTCACAGTATGTGGCCATTATGCACATGATACAAAGAATCTCCAAAGTTTTATGCAAGATTTATATTTTGCACGAAATATTAAGAGCATTTGCAACTTATTACTGGAGTCGTGTTCCTCCTATGAACTCCAGTGTGCAGCTATAATGAGAAGGCTATACGGCTTTGGTGAAAGCAGCCTCACTCACAACATGGTAAACATGTAATCACAATAATATGTCAACTCCCATGCTAAAGGAGTTGACATACTAATTGCTAACAGCTGCAGGCAACATGAAAAAAAAAATAGATTACATCAATGATCGTCCACACAGCTAAGGCAGCGCCGGCAAAATCGTTGTTTTATATGTCACATACATTTGAGTTCTCAGCGCTCACTCTAAACAACCGGCTTCGGATACCAACATTTCCTCGACTATAAGAGCCATAGCATCTTAGTGGGCTCCGCTGTAAGTCTTTGTGGCCACCGAGCTCCGTCTTGACCAGATTTTTTATTAAAGACATACGCTCGGGAGGGCACAGTGACATTCTCCATTAGCGTTATCCTAACTCTTCATGGGAAACTAGGAAAGAAAAGCTGAGAGCAGTGAAATCAAGGGTTCGTTTTATTCTTCCAAAGGGTCAATGTCAGAGCAGGGTTGTTATTGTGCTACACCCTGCTGAGGGCTTGAAAGAACATCTCGGTCTCTATCCCACATATTTCACTCATTAACCTGAGCAGCCTGCGTATGCGCGGCTACAAAATCTTATGAACGACTTATAAAATAGCATTGTGTACTTTCAGGGCTCATCATTCCAAATGAAATATCCTCCCACTGCCTCTTTCTTGAATTTATGCTTTTCCCTTCTCTATAAAAAAAGAATATCCTGGATACAAACAAAACAAAAAGGAAAGCAGAAGGCACCTCTCCAGTATCTCTTACTGTCAACTCAATCAATGAAGAGGAGGTGTAGGGGCTGGAGTTTGGGTTTTGGAAAAAAGGTTGAGTCACTTTAGTGCCAGGATTTAAATGTTTCTCTGAGCTGCATCAGTGATCACATTCCTCCCTGGATCCCCTCACGGCTGGCAGATGTCCACCTGTCCCTGAGGCTGATTTATACTCCAGCACTGGATCGGTCTGAGGAGGGTGGATAAGTTCGTGTTGGAGGGAATTTAGAGAGACAGAGGAAGGAAGAAAATAAGAAAGAGGTAAATGCAAGCAAGAGAAAGAGCAGGTGAAAATGAGGCTTAAAGAGAAACCAGGACAGCCTAATTACAGGGCAGACTACTCCTGGATCATGGCAGATAAACCTGCATGCCACTGTGGCGTTCAATCTAAATACAAAGTATATCATGATAATCTGTTTCTGAGGCGGAAACAGGGAGCGATATGTGGTTGATGACCGGGAAGGGTCTGTCTGCAGGTGGGGAAAGATGAAACAAGCAGTGAAGGTGTGTGTATGCAGACGGAAGGGGTGGGGGGGTTTAAACAAGATAGCACTCGTTCACAAAGCTCGCTGCCGGGGTGAAGCCAGGCGATACGCTCCAACCCTGGGTTTCATAGAAACAAAAGATAACTATCGTCTATAACCTAGATTAATATTTGCAGTGCGTTTCGCAGGGGGAGCCGCCTCACCCACTCATTTTCCAAAAGCCACACAGGGCCTTTGTTGGACTGCAGGGAGGCTGTGTGAATGGGCCGAGTTTGGTTTGTAAGGGTTAATCACAAAGCAAAGAAAATCCAGAAAAGAAACACGTACCGCATGTTGTTTGCACTTCAGACAAAGTCAACATTCACAAAGTGCAAACACGACACACATCCACTCGGAGGAAAGCAGTGATTTCATTTTTTCTCATGAAAGCCAATGATCTGATAATTGACATGGAAACATGATAATTAAAGCTTAGTGCAACCTCAGAGAAGGAAAGAAGAAGAAGAAAAAGAAAACACCACCCATGGATGACTCATGTGTATTACTGCATACTGAAATTAATATCCAAGGAGGGCACCCTGAGAGAATCAGCATTGTTCTTCCTTAAATCAAAAACACACTCACGTTGCTCAAGATCTTTAGCACATCGAGTGACAATGTTGATGAGAAAATAGCATAGGCGACACGAGCGAAGACAGGAGCGGAGAGGAGGAAAAACATTTTGTCGTTTTTTTTAAGTAGGTTATCATCAAGCTTGTCAAGTTACAAACACTTTGGCTTTCACAAACTGCTCATTAAAACTTCAAAACTTCTCTGACAAACCTGTGGATGGATAGAAGTCTGAGTCTTCACCTCCACACCCTCTTTCCAGTGCATGAAAACACATGTCTCTGTCTTTGGCCCCTGGTGCCCTCCCATAAAAAAAAAGTGCACTAGAGGCATCTGCCAGCAGAAGCTTCTTTATGGGACAGACGGGATCCCAGAGCAGAGAGAGAGAGCTGCTGTGCATGGGGCTTGTTTTGTGATCATAAGTCTGATCTGCTTCCTGCTGTGATTTCCCACCCCCTCTGCATGCATGAATAATAAATCACATGCACATATGTAGGCACATAGAAACACATAATGTATAGAAATGTACAGGCAGATTGTATACTGTACCTCGTTGTATTGTTGGATACACCTACAGCCTAACAACAAGCTTATAGGGTAAATTAAATTGGGTGCAACATGTTATTGGTATTATGTAATCAAATTACAAAAAATAGGTAACCATGATCATTAAAATGTCTTTAAAATATGAATTTGTGAAACTTTTGTCATGGTAACCAGTGTTCTACTAAAGTGCGAAGTCCGAACAGTGTCTTGTCAAGATTTCCTATATGTATTTTTAAGGTGCAATATTTTCCAGATCCAAAAGTAATCCAGTATTCAGATCAGATTTTTGTTGTTGTTGTTGTTGATGTTACTAAATGCAAAAAATGGCATGGTCATTTTTATTCAGTACTACTGGCCCAAACCTAACTACGTACGTCTAGTGGACATGCAGAAAGTTTCGTTCAGGTTTCGGTACTACCAAGGTGAATCAAATATAGATTGTGGTGTGGAAGAATCAATTCCGTATAAAAACCTGGTCGCAGCAAGGTTGGCATTGGGAAATCCATCCACGCATCCCAATATTTTAAGCTTGGACTGCTTATATGGTGCCAGTTAAACCGCTTAATTGCTATTGCTAGTCACTCACGATGTCTCTCCAGCTTCTATTTTTTTCTGCACTCCCCCTGACTTTTTATTCTTGCGGTCGAACACTGGTTTCATTCAATAAAAAGTTTTATTGAAGATTGGAAAAAGGCTTTCTGAGCTACAACATTTGCTAATTGTTTAGGTTCATTAGCTCAGTTGCCAACAAGACAATAAGTTTCAATGTATTTGTATCACTGGCTCCTGTCCTCCTAGAAACTGTCTGCCAACCTTTAAACAGCCCATGGATGAGGTTAAATAAATGTGATAATAAGCTACAATGGCTTTCTATCCTATCTGTTGATGGGAATTCATAATATTTTACTGATGCCAATGCCAGAAAAACAGTGTTAAAGGAATTGATAAACTCAGAGGCATAAGATTCAGATGTATTTGGACAATTTCGGTTTGGTTCGGTTCTCGATTCTCATCCCTTGTTCTGTCAAAACTTGCTATTGGTCAACAGTTGAACTTCACATGAAAAAATCATGTGGATTTACTTTATTTGCTGTTGACTTTTAGTGTCACACTATATATCATATGATATAATATCTTAGATTTTGGAAACATGTCAAGAAAAGGGGTTTAATATCCACTTCCGGCACACCCATTCAACGAGCTCAACAGAAAGGACATTGAGGGAGAGGGTCTGTTTGGTATTAGGCGGGAAGCCTGGAACAGGAAGTGGTCCAGGATTTCGCAGATGCAGTCCGTCCACGGTGCAGGCAGCGATCCGACCACCATGAGGGCTTGAATAAGGCCCTAGTGTTCACCCTCGCCCCCCCAACCCCAACCAACCTTGTGTCACTCGGCACAGAGGGGTTGACAGAGATTAAATGAGTGGAGGAGGAGGAACGCAGGAATTGCAAAAAAAAAAACTCAAGAGAATCTCAGGGGTGAGATTACATAAACATCTCAACTCTGTGGCAACTCGTCATGGCTCTCCCTGCCTCCTTTAGTTATAAAGCTCCCCTTCCTCCCTACCTCCCTACCTCCCTACCTCCTCTCCTACTTTTTCTCCTCAGTTCATGACAGTGGGTTGCCAAAAGCCATGAGGATCCAAGCACTTTAGCTGAACCTTTCACATTCCTCCTGCTCAGCTTATCATGATGATGATCCGGGTGTCAGGTTAGGTGCTATTAAAAAGACTGCGGTTTCATTTATTTAAAATTGTGAACATTCCTTGCAAAATAGGAGACGGTGTGCCTGTAGTTTATTATTCACTGGTGGTGCTGATAATGCAGGAATGTACACCTTTTCTACCGTGACGCATGACAGGAAGCATTTTTGGTTTGGTTTTGCTTTGCTCCAGACAACAATGAGCCCCATCATGGTCCCCAGATGATAACTACAACTACTGACTTTTCCTTGAGCGCCACCAACAGGTTGACACGTTGTGGTCAAGAGGGAGATGTCACAGTAGCTGTTGGGTGGATTGCAGTGACATTTGGTGCAGAGATTTGTGATGGCGATTACTTTTCCTTCTTTTCACCAGATACCTTTATAATTCATATCAAGGACTGTATTTTAAGAAAAAAAAATCAATGAAAGGATCTTTTAAGATTTTTAACCATGGAAGTTGAGAAGCTAGAAATGAAAAAAGGAAAAAAAAAAAAGTTAAACCAGTCTTAACTTTTTCTGCAACCAACGCCACATCATCCTACAAAGTTCTGCTTTCTACACTGTATGTGCTAGTGCACACGGATTGTAACAGGAAACTGTATTTCTATTTTTACCTCATGACAAAAGATAAAATAGTTGTGGCTGGGATAAGAGTCCACTGTTGCACAATACTGTCTGCGAGCATTACAAACCATTGAGCAGTGCTGTTTTCAGCCTGGATCCTTGTTTAGTCTTGTTAAGCATAAATGCAACTTCAAAATATTACACAAGCCCATAGGTTGATCCTAAACTGGAGTGGCGTATTACCCAAACAATGTTTCTATTGCTGAAAGTCGTGCACATCTGAACAACATTACAAAGACTGTACAGAAGGACACAACTGCTTCTACTTCTTTTGCATATTTAAGAATAGCTCTTTGTATGCATGCAAGTGCACGGACATGGAAAGTATGTGGCCAGCTTCCTCTGACAGCCTTGAAGTGCTGGATATAGAGGATATAGCGGTAAAGCCCTGCAATGGATTCCTCTATAAGCTCGGATTAGGTCCCACACAACAGGTTTATTAACAGCCAGTTACTTTAATTCACCCTCAGTCTTCCTTCGAGCACAGGAGAGAGTCACAACCAGTGAGGATAAAATCGGTTCAGCTGCGATCCAAGATAATGAATAATTATTTCCACTTCTGGCCACTTCTGCCAGCAGCACCCCTCCTAGCAACACCAAAAAATCCCTTTCTGTTTACACATGAAGCATAATGATGGGCTTTCTTTTTACAGGGAACTGTAAAATATGTTAAGTATATACCTCAAAATAAACATGAACAATGTTGCACTGTGTTTATGAAGCTTGATTGGTGATGCTCGGTCGCTGAAATACCAGCTTCCATTTTGAGATTTTGAGAGCAAAAGCACAGGAGATGTTTAAATTTCATAAAATTAAAACATCACTTATGTCAAAAAGAGATGAACGAGGTGTGTGGTGTGATCCAGGCTAATGTATGTCCTCCTTATAAAAGATTAGAAAAGGATTAGAAATAGAAGCAATAGTATAAAATACTTAGAACTAAAAAATATTCAGAACTTTCCAAAACTTTGACGTTTCATGACATTTCAGTAGCTAAACGTCACTGAAACGAAAAGTTGAGCTGCCAAGGCAGGAAAATTACAGCCAGCCATGTTTCAAAGTTTGCAGCTGTTTTTACAGAACGGCAGAGAATATTACGAGGCATAACCACGGCCACTAACACTTACACAGTATCAGACTTGAGGCTGACACTAAAAACAGCAAGAGTAGTGATTATGGTTTGATAGAGGCATCAGTCCCAGAGCAAGCTGGAGCTGGTTTGCTTGTCTTCCTCGTACATATATATATATATACCAAAGATACAGAGGGAAAGAGAAAGCAGCTGTTGACTGTCAACGTGACAATGTTGCTGCTACCACATTCAGAATATGCAGCTTCTCCAGGCGCGCAGATAGGTTTGAGAAACTGGGGGGGACGAAGCTACCCCCCCCCCCCCCCCCCCCCCCGGGACGGAGATTTTGTCGTGCGCCCCTGGATGCGCCGTGCGCCCTGATCAGTCTGTCCTGCTCCCCCTCTACCGCGTCAACCCCCCGCCCACGGGGGCGCCCGCTCCGCTGTCTTAATGAGCGGTATCGAAAAAAATTCGCGAGGTTATTGTCGGGCGCTCATGGCGCCCCCCACGAAATGGCGCCCCGGGCGACTGCCCTGTCCGCCCGTACCTAAAACCGCTACTGGCACACACCTCAGTAAACCAAATATGTTAATTCATATTTTGGTTTCCTCGTGATGCTTGAATCAGAAGATTTGAAGAAGACAAAGTAAAAAAACAAAAAACAAAAAAAACGTTAAGCTACATAAAAGTGGGTGGGACGGATCTACGGTCATTCAAAAGTGGGTGTGTCATGACACACCTGACACACCCACTATCTGCGCCCCTGAGCTTCTCTGGCCCCAGCCTACGATCCGTAACCCTGCCACCACCCTTGACCTGGCCTCCAGTCTCGCATTGGCTCTTTGTTAGCTCCAGCATTGCAAAACAGACACTGTCCAAACATTCAGACAGATGGGCTTTTAAGAAAAATAGAAACACGATGACAAATCTATCAGTGTAACAACTGGCCGAGCAAAGAAAAACAGAAAGAAAAGAATTTAAAAAAAACAAGAGCTCAGATTTCTCTGCTGGCCTTTGACATGTTTTGTCTTACATTATTATTTAGATCACACAGGGAGTCCACCGTTACTTCATACACACAGATTCTTTCTTTGTTGACTGAACTCTTCAGGTCAGGAGGTGAAAATGACCCCAGTTCCCCACGTGGAAGATTTTAGATACAGCTTTACATTCTTCACTTTCTACAAGCATTCACCCTCCCATCCCGACTCATGTCCAGGCACTAGAACCCCGTTGAGCACCACGCATGTTGCGAGTGAAAGGTGTAGGTGCTGCAGGGTATTTCGGAGGTACCAATTTGGTTTACGCATAAACAATTTGGGCTAACTGACAAGACTGCAACTGCAGCCTGTTTCGAATACTGTTTTCTGGAAACTGGTAACGCTTTTGAAAAAAGAAAAGAAGAAGAATGAGGGAGCACAGTTTAGAAATGTCTTCACGAGTATGTTAATGATTTGTTGATGTCAGCAAATAATACATAAATGTTTCAAAAATCATTTCTGGATGTTAAACTGCCCCACACGTTTCACCAGTTTAATACGAACGAGGTGTTAACACATTTGTTACACATCTGCTCAACATTTGTAACTAATAAAGCAGCTTTTTTTCGGAAAGCTGCATGTTGCACCAATAAGAAGGTTTTCCCTCATCCATTTATAACTTTTGTCTTCATGATATTCTTTAATGGATTGCAGTTTGACAATTTAGGTCTGCAAACAGCCTGATTACAGGCAACACACTTGTTGTTTACTGAGCTGCAAACAGTTTGCGTCTTCATAGATACTTCGTTGACAGGTAAAATGTTTGAGGCAGTTAAAACCCCCTTGTACATTGGACTCCTGATTATGTCAAAGCATTACTACTGCAGTAAAACATACAAAAACACAGTACTTACATTATTCTCTGCTATGTCAGATCATCCAAACTTTCTGTACTATGTCTGACATTATCATCAAAGGATTTCATATTTTATCGGCCTCATTGGAGGAGCAGTGCCTCCCAGTTTACACGTTCTCTGAGAAATAAAAAAGACCTTATTTGGCTTTACAGTTAAAGAGTCACTTGTTTATGTGCGATGACCCTGCTCGAGGCTCTGGCCCTAAAATCATGTAAGCCTGTCATCAATTCATTCTGGCAAATGTCTCTTTAGCTGCGAAGGTCTCACGATGATGCAGAACTAATGGCGCAAACAGACTTCTAATGACTGATTCTGTTTTTCTTGCACTAAGAGGAAACATCGATTTTCTTTTTCTTTTGCATCGCTGTGTGGACGGGTGGGGGGGGGGGTCAATCAGTTCATTTGGTCACAGGAGGAAATTCGATGGCAGTGAGATTTTAAAATGTCTGACTATGAAAACACCCTCATTCACCCTGCCAGTGTCTCACTCTGGCCGATAGTCACCGTGCTGGGACTCAACCTGCCAATCAGGTGTCGAATAAATCCACACAGCCTCATCCCTTGTGAGACTGGGCCTCTGTAATATACATCCCGAAGCCACAAATTTCGACCCCCCCCTTTATAAAAACAGCCACTCCTATCCTTGTATGGAGTGTATACACACACCATACAAGGATACACACACACACACACACACACACACACACACACACACACACACACACAGTGATAGATAGACTTTTTAGAATAGAGCTTGAACTATCCCACAGACATGAACTAAAAATATAAGCCCTCACTGGTATTCACGACGGCTGAGAACAAGTTGAAGTGAAACATCAAGAAGAAATGTGGGGGTAGGTCGGGTTTTTTTTTTTTTTTTTTTTTTTTACTTTAAACCACAAGCAATTGTACAGCCTTGGGAACACAGCGCTCTCTAAAGCCCTCTTATAATGACATAGAAACTGGCATTAATAATATGTCAACAAACAATCTGTTTCCATTCATGCTTTTCCCACAGTGAAAGGCTGCTATGAGTATGAATATACCGCACGCTGCACGGCTGTACGGCGCACATGTGGCTTTTCAAATTGAAGATGGGTTGAAAAACATTCTCTCAAGACAAATTCATGCATTTGCATGTCTGAATGTGTTGTGCGCAGAGAGCTTTTCAGCTCTATAAACCCTAAGAGTGGCTATACACATCTCATTTTTTGCATGCAAGTGTATACCATTTACAAACGTGCGTATCTACATCATGTGTGTCCAGTGATGCAGGCCAGAACCATTAGATGTTGTCTTTCTTGTCCTCCCTCTCATTAAGGTGGAGCCTGGAGGAGTGTGCTGGAAGAGTGTAATCGAGATAATAACACGGTTGCACACACAGCTGCTGATGGGGGACTGCAGAGCTGAGCCAGGTTGGAAGTCGACACCACTGCTGAGAGTCAAAGTGCAGGTTTACTTCACAGCACATTCTGTGGACAGGACCCAACAGGCCAGGAGACAGGGGAGAGAGGGAAAGCAGATGTGAAAGGTGGATGAAGCAGTGCCCCTGATTCCAGATTTGTGCGTGCATCGATAAATTAATACTAGAGCAGGAATCACAACAAAAGCTTCCAGTGAAACTTCTAAAACCATCTGTGTGCAGGAAAATCATCTTCCTCGCCTTCCGGCTAATCTAAATATCAGCATGGATCATCAGCTGACCTGAGGCGGGCCCAATGACGCCTGTGTGCTCAGATAAGCCATCTGTAACGGCACATATCTGTCAATCATGCAGCGATGCTGCTAATTATGCGCAACTTGAAGCCTTGATATAATTTGATCAGGTACATTTAAAAAAAATAATTTAATTAGCAATAGAGACCAAAACTGTTGCCTGAACTTGAAAATGAGTTATATGTAAGAAATTATAGAGAAAAAAACACTGTATTTCATTTACAGTATTTTTCGGTTATTTAAAAGAGTTTTTCTGTAAATTAACAACCATGACAGATTTTCATGCTTGTATTTTATTATTAATTTACAGCAAATTTACAGTGACATTTATTTGAATTTTGATGATTTATTTATTTTTACAGTTTTACAGTCAATTGACCGTTTTTAAAAAAAGGCGGTTTCGAATCTGTTTCCATGCTGATTAACGCTTGTGTCGTTGAAAATTCAAACCACGTGAAAAGCATTGTTTCAACAAATGAAATTCAAGTTACGAGACTTGGACAAGACAATATGAGTTGACCTTGCCTGACAAACTGACCTGACAAGTATGCTAAAAGATGATTTACAGTGACAGCTGCCATCCCATGTCAAAGGAAGCCATAAACATTTCAGAGCCAGCTGTCAATCGTACTTGCTGCATATTTGATGCTCAAAAATCTGACTCCTTGAAGGAGCAGGCATGTGCACATGCACATCAACATTACAACTGTGCCCCCACCCACCAACAACATAATAATTACAGCCGTCCACACCCACATCAGTTGGAACACTGCTGCTCACACTGAGTCACTCGGGCATCCGCTTCCTCTTTGCCCCCACCCCAGAAGCTTAAGCCCCATGTAATCGTTCAACACCATTGCACTTCCTTTCCTCTTGTCCCTCCATCCTGCCGTCCCCCACGGTGACGGGAACTGTTGACTCATGGTCGACTAAATCAACAGTTTCTGGATAGAGGCATCCATCTGGACTGTGGTCACTGCTGTGGCCTGCTGGTCATTTACCTCTTCACCGGAACAAACCCCCTGCAGTTATAGTCAACACACACTGACACTTGTGATAACAAGCTGAGCTGCTTTTCATCGGAAAACAAGCACTCTGACACCGCTGCACAGTCGGAGGAGCAAAATAGTGTCAAGAAGTGAATGAGCAGCTTGTAATCGTGCCAGCGCATGCTTGTCACAAGTTTTTTTTTCGAGACCCGAGGGTTTTTTGGGAAAGCAGATGACCTTCCATGCTCTGTTCTCAGACGACGATGTCTTTAGCCTGCAGATAAGCATGACCTTCATTTCTTCAGACGGGAATAAAAGAACAACAGGAAACATGTACGGTTGCAAGCAATCGCCTTGCATGCCAAAGCAAAGGAGCTCTCGAAAATTTACATCTGTCAACATCTAGTCTTGATCTAGTCTCACACCTTTCCAGTTAGCAGCTAAAGTACTTAATGATTTCTTCCCCCCCTTATGAGGAGCTGGAGCAAGAGCTGACATGTACGGGATCTCGTCTTTTTTCGTGTGTGTGCAGTTAACCCATATCAAAGCACCCTCTTACTGTAAGATATTGCTTCCTTCAGGCACAGCGGAGAATATATTACTGTCATTCAAAATGCAGAACCGCTGGGTTCATGAACTATTTGGTCTCAGCATGTCTGCAGCACAGAAAGGTCAGAGCGAGATTAGATATTTATGGGGATACTCAAAGCAGAGGCTCGTGTTCGAGGCTCAAATTTGAACCTCGTTGTTTTTTACGAAATCTGCAATTATAAAGTTCCCGGGGATTCAAATCTCTGCAGACGCAGCACTTCATGAACAGCCAAAAAAATCCAAGCTGGCTTTTCACAGCTATTATTTTTTGATAGAGGCCCCCCCCCTCAGGCACACTGAATACATCAACACCTGAGAGTTCAGGGAGTGTAGTGAGCGAACCCAGCCTTTGTAAAAGTGTGTGTGTGTGCTGTATATATGAATGCGCCAGCGTGTGCATTGCATTTTTCAGCTCTCCCATGACAAGGGAATGCAAAAACACGACTCCCTCGGAGTGGAAACCATCTGCCTCACTTGTAATCAGCTTGTGCAGTGTCAGGGTGTTTACATTGAGGCTGCATGCTTGGAGAAAAACAAACGGGCAGGAATTCATAAATCAGTTTCCTGTTAAAGCCCCTCGGAGTTTATGCGGACATGATGCTTATCACTGATGAAATGAGTGATCTGCAATCTTAGAAAGAGCCAAAAACAATTCGCCCACATGCAAAAGATATTCAATTTACTTTTTTTTTCTTGCGGTTGTTTCTTCCGGATGTTTGCGGATGGAAATAACGAGTTCATGTTTAATGTTTAAGCGTCACCTCATCCACACTCATTCCAGGGATAACTTGGTTTTTTGCTTCACTGGTTGAAACGTAATAAAGATCTCCTCTGAGAGAATGAAATTCCAGTTTCATGCAGCTGTGGCGTCCAACTCTAAAACAAGTGGGGCAAGACGGCGCGATACCCCCCTTCCAAGACAGTTCACCTCTTTCGCAGCACGTAGTCTACCCTGTTCACTTTCAGGCCCGAAGCTGAGGCATTAAACTGTAACACGAGGATGAAGCCGGTGGGAAATTAAACGGATGGAGTGAAATGTGCCTTTAGAAATCCAAGAATAATGACTATATGGACTCCAAACCAAACAGTTTCCACTGATTAGGTTCCTGCATTTAATCTTACTTAGATAAAAATAGACATTTCATTTAATACAGTATGTGTAGTTTGCGTTTTAGGCTCCTAAATGTTGTCCTTATAGGCTCAACGTGTTCTGACACCAACTTCAAATCAACAGTGAGTGTTCTTGGTCAACACCAATGTGTATTTTCAGCATTCTTAACTCCGGTTGACTCATCGCCGCCGCGTCACTTTCAGGCGTCCAGAAATAGAATCGAATGGGCTCTCTGTTTGGTTGGACAGTACAGTATAGGGGGTAATGTTTAGCTTGGAGGCACAGCGGGGCGGCCAGACATGCAATCTGGAGAGTTTGACTGCTGAGTTCACCCCAGGACATATGAGTGCAGGGGAAAATAAACTATTACAGGCTCACAAAGTATTCACTTGAAGCAATGGGGGCAGTTTGTGCATGTGTATGAGAGAGAGAGAGAGAGAGAGAGAGAGAGAGAGAGAGAGAGAGAGAGAGAGAGAGAGAGAGAGAGAGAGAGAGAGAGAGAGAGAGATGATGATGCATGCAAGTGCATAGTAGGAACAATAAACACAGCTTGAAGCCTTAAACTCTGAATCACAGGCTGTTATGCCACTTTTAACACATATTAGAGCATAAACACAGCTGACACCTTGTCAAAGTTGAAAGGAATTCTACTAATTTGAGTCTACTAACATGTTCAGTTAAGTGGATAAAGTACAATATTATCATAAAAATATATATTAGTGTGTACACCAATACAGAAACTATTCATCTGATCTCCAGAAGGAGGTTTGCCTGGTTCACACTTGCCGGCTGAGTTATTCCTTCTTCTCCTCTTTGTAACTGAACTTTCACAACTTTTCCTGGACGTTTTAATTTCCCACCCCGGCCCCGTCCGCCATATGAATCCCCAACTACTGCTGCTCCTGATGCTCCAGGTGTTTGGAATAAAAAGACATCTTAACCTGCAGCTGTGGTGGCGAATGTGCCAACGACGGAGCAGAGAGGAGATCGGCTGGAGCCTAATAAATAACCCTCTTCAAGCTATTTTGCAGTACAGGGGATCGTTTACAACGAAAAAAAAAATGTAATCTGGGCTGTGGTGCAAAGCATTTTTACAGATGGAAAATAAGTTACTGTTGTGGTCAAAATGAGAGTCCAGGTTTTATTATTACTACGTGGAAAGACGTCAGACATTTCAGTTTCTGTTTCACTGTCGCCTTCAAATTCTTCACAAATCAAGGCGAGGAAAGACAAGTTTAGTTGTATAACACCTCTCAACAACAAAGTGCTCCACACATACGACATAAAAAAGTTATTGACGAATAAAAAAATAAGCACAAGGCGATATAAAGTTTTTACTGTAAAGAAAACACACGTTACAATGTGAACAGAACAGAAACGTTTCTGTGAAGAGTTGGAGCAGGCCATGAGTTTTCTGGGAATTTGTTTCAAATATGTCTCTATACTCACTTCTGACTCTGAGGACTGTAAGAAAACCGAAGAGGTCTGTACAGTTCATAATGTTTGAGCAGATCAGAAATGTATTTTGGCTCTAAGCTGTTCAGTGGTTTTGCAACGCAGCAGTAATATTTTAAA
Organism: Collichthys lucidus; assembly: GCA_004119915.2. Classification (NCBI taxonomy): domain Eukaryota; kingdom Metazoa; phylum Chordata; class Actinopteri; family Sciaenidae; genus Collichthys; species Collichthys lucidus. Next base: position 24,079,861 of record CM014091.1, read on the forward strand.
AAGCAATATGACGCACACACGGGAAGCCGGTGTAAAAATCTGACACTGTTTTGTTCATCGTGGGGAGCAGCTAGCTATTAGAGAGGCCTGTAAAGACACAAGCTGAATGCTGAGTCCTTTCATTCTTGATATATTCTCAAAAAGATTGTGTGCCAATTTTGTCATTGTCCTAATGTGGAGTTTTGGGTCTGACTCACCAGGATTTTCTACCTTAGAAGCAAAAGTGCCCTGACTTTTTATTTTTCTTCTTAGGCTCCACCAAGCAATATTTCTGTTTAACTGAGGGGAATTTTGAACACCCGATCACTGATTTGAAAGACTGTGGTGTCAGATGAATAATTACAAGATAAAAAACACAAATCAAACACACAACAAAGGGCAGTGTTTAGAGTGCTGCCAGAGTCAAAGGGGCTCTTTGGGTATCTGAATTCAATTAACACAGGAAGAGATGGTATCTGTGTAATATTCAGGCTTCTGAACCCGGTTCCTTTATCCATGTTATTTCAGTGTACTTCACACAGAGCACTGTGCGCGCCACTTCCAGAAAAAATAAAATGATATAGCTTTGCTGCCACATTTTTCAAATACATTCATTTTCTCAGGGGGAAATGATAGCCTGTCGGGGATTTCCACCGCCGCCGCTGCCTTTTTAAAAGAGCTTGTGTGCGAAAAAAGGCAGAGCCCGTTTTTTTTTTTAAAAAAGGCAGGAAAAGAGCAGGTCTTAATTTTCTAAATCCAAACACAGCCAAAGTACACACACCCTGCGCGCGTGTGCGTAATTCATGCTGTAATCTATTTCTGCCAAAATGTGAAATGATTCTCAAACATCCAAGACAGTGTGCGCTCCTTATGAATAATACACGTGACGCGGCTTGATGGATGTAACGGAAGTATTAACATCTCTGTGATGTTAGCAGAGTTTTGACATATTTCATTACGTCTTCAGATAAAGCAGAACATAAACACACCACTGGTGGAAAGTAACTAAGTACATTTACTCAAGTATGCTACTTAAAGGAGCAGATTTAGTGGCGTCTTTTAACCCCTGATAAAACACCTTTGACTTAATTAAGTGCGAAGGAGAAACTAGGGTGGCTGTGAAACATGCAAGCCTATGATCTGGGCTACTGTATAAAACAGATACTATATTCCATGTCTGACATATTCTATAAATAGAGCCCCTTAAATCTTAAACACTGGACATTTAAAGGCCCAGGCAATATTAAATATTTTAGAAGTGAAAAGTCCCTAAATTCCTTCATAGCAGAACGTAGCAGAAATGTGTTTTTCCTTCTTTCCTACCCCATTAATCATCTCACGACTCCTCGGATTTATGTTTGGAGGAGGTTTGGACCCCTGAATTGGCAACCATTGGACTTAACTGTGTGTTATTAAGTTCAAGTTACTTGTAGGTTTAAACAGATCCTACAGTAAAATGCTTCTAATGCTAATGAATGTATTATGTAATATATAGTAATATGCAAGTCAAGGACATGTACAAGTATATTTTGGTTATTTTTCATTGTTGCGTTATTGATCTGATCTTCCGCCTAACACTGCTTAGAGACTCTAAGCTGAGAGAATCCAGACTGATCGGTAGCTAACCGAAGATCCTGAAATGACTGACAGCAACCACATGACCAAAACCCAGTCCTACTGAGTAAGAGCCACTAGGTATTAGACACAATTACTGCAACTTCAAACATAGTCTCTGCTGACGACAGACCTCTGGAGACTTCCTACCGTTACAGCCACACACACAAAAATATAGAACCGTAAAGCAAACGAGCAGCTAGGATGGGACTGATCCCAAACCAAACCCTCTAAGGAATTCACATCTGGGCCAGTACGAAGCCAGAGTTTGGTCCAGACTTGTTTCTTCTCCGTGGGTGCCTGGCACCACTGGGGAAATCCTGGTTTGTTTTTTTTAGTGAGTGGCACTCCACCCATGCCTCATTGGGGTTGAAGACACAACCGCAAGAATTACACCCTATATGAATGTTTGTCACCCAGTGTCTACTATAAGAACCACCGTGCACCCACTTCACCCCGACTGAGCGAGAATAGACCTGAGCTTTCAGTCAAGCATTACCCTGGGAAGCCTGTAATGACTACCTCCGGCTCTATTTGGCTTTCTGTGGGAAGAGTGATGGCTCAGAGAAAAACTGAAACAACAGTGGGAACAAAAAAAAAAAACAAACAACAAAAAAAGAAGAAAGATCTGTATGACTGTTGTAGGTGGGTTTGTGTTTTCTATTCTTGAATTTCACTTCTTTTTTGTCTCATGCAACAAAGCCAGTGAATGTGGTGGTGCGGCTGTCAGCGCACATAGTCACGGTGCACTAGTTTCTAATCAAACGTCTGAAAGTATGCATCCTCCAACAAAGGATCAAATAATAACCTAAATTAAAGTTTGACACACTTTACGAGGCTTGAATTAAAAGTTTTATGTTCTTACCAACACTTTCACTTTCAATTACTATTTTTTTGTTTTTTCAAATTCAAGCTGTGGAGTTGTAAAAAGTTTAAATGTGTTATTTTTCTTCATGATCATCCATCTGTAGCCTGCAGACTTGCTGCAGACAGGTATTTCATTTATTTCAGTGTGTGTATTCATAATTGGAGCAGCATGGAGTTGTAAGTGCAAGTTGATTTGAAATGTTTTCACTGCTAATTGATATTATATATCATTCTGTGCCCTGAAACATCAGAAAATATTAAAATAAATCTGGTCTTAAAGCAATAACACACAAGATGGAGTGCTTGAATATCAGCATGGATGTGATTTGGTCATAGGCACAAGTGCCAAAGGAAAGAAAAGGCCAGTTACTTCTGTATATTGTGCAGCCACTGAAACAAGAGCCTGTGTGTCTGACAGTTGCTTTAATGGAGATATCAGTCTTTTTCTCAACTAGACATGACTACAAAATTAAACATGTTAAAGGTAAGTGCGCTGTATTCAGCACCAAAAAAGAAGGCGTTTCTTTGGAAAGCGTCGGCTAGAAATCTTTAAAATGGTTTGCCATGGGGCGGTTGGTAGCGCAGTGGGTTAAGCGGCCACCCCATGTGTGGAGGCTATAGTCCTCGCTGCAGCTGGCCCTGGTTCGAATCCTGCATCGGACGGCTAATTTACTGCGTGTCACTTCCTCTCTCTCTGCTTCCTGTCTATCTTCAGCTGTACTATCAATAAAGACATAAAAGGCCCAAAAAAATAATATTTAAAAAAAAAATGGTTTGCCATTCTCGAGAACGGGAGCTTGCCACAAGTTCTTGTGGTCTTCTCGAGTTCTGGAGTTCTGGAACTGTGGAAGAAACCCAAAATGTAAAGTTTGGACAAAAAAGTTTATCTTTATGTTATATTGACGCCAAATTGACAAAATGGAATGTGGTGTACCTCAGATTTTGGACAACAATGGACGTCCATGACAGAGGAATAAGCTAAATCATGTATCATGGATACACAGACACTACTTGTTGGTCGTATCATTCATTGTTGGTTTGGGGTTTTGTTTCTGAAACCTGTTGACAACGAGAAAAATCTAGAATAATGTTAATCCTTGTAGTTGCAACTCAGTTAAATCCTTTAAATTCATGCAGCTTGAAGTCAATGGGCTGAAATGTGAAAAACCACCTGTAGGCTCTGTTAACATAACCAAAACTAAAGATATAATGGAAAAAACAAAAACAGTGTGTTAAATATTGGAAAGGTGTGTTTCTTTAGCTTTGAATTTAGCTTTTCATTTATTCAAGCAGCAGACAGTTGCAATATGGTGTAATCTGTGACTTGCAAACAGGAAATCATAAAGTCCTCACTACAAACAACTGCTCTAAGTGAAAGAGACGCACCAAGTGCACCAAGTCTTTCTCACTTAACCAATCTGCTTCATCCTGCGCTTTGATGTGTGTTTCGGAGATTAGACGCAGCTCTGAAGTTTGACTCTTTGATTGGAGAAAATATTTACAGCACGCGCGCGCACAAAGAAAAAAGATGCGTCTCAACCTCCCACACCAAAGCTCGCTTTGGAGGGGCAGCGAGAGGAAATCCAAGGGCTGTTTGCCACCAACAGATACGAGATGAAGGAGTGGGAGGCTTTCGAGAGGAGGAGGAGGATGTGAGAGTCAGAATTTATTCAACATTTTGGTAAATCTGGTATCTTTACTGGCATCACGGTGAGAATAAAGCTTTGTGGTTTTCTCAGCACAATAACTGGTGGGCTTTTTATTTTTCCTCCACATTCTCATATGTCAAGTAAAATCACTTGATTTCTGTAAATGATTCAACAGTTTAAAACGCCCACGCGACCGATGCCAAAACGGCTGAAAATCCGCCTGAATATGTTCAGCTGGCGTTGAAGCGTAAAAAGAGAAGTTCCACACTTCTTAAAGGTGCTGAAATCAGTGGGGAAGAAAATCAAGTAAAGAACAAAATCTCCTCTGGGTTCTGGTCAACAGCTGTCTGGGACTAAATATGCCACAAATGTAAAAAATAAATAAATAAAAAAATGCAGTCAGCTGCTTTTCGGAGAAATTTTATTGTTTGTGGGGAAGGCCCCTGGAGTCTTTTTTCGAGAAGGTCCTAACATGACATTTCACAACTTATTCTGTGATGCAGATGGTTCGTGAACAAAAACATATGGGCGAGTATTTTTTCTACAGAAAAGTAAGATTGCAATAAAAAGAAATTATTGTGGCACTAAACCGGAGATATATACCAAGACTAAGTGTTTACAGGCATGATAGCTGCTGTGAGGCTATAATTAGACACAGTGGTGCTTTAAGCTAAAGACTTGCTTTCCAAATTTGTAGTACAATAGTAACAAAAGTAAAAGTACTCACTATGCAGAATGATCCATTTCAGAATAATGCATTATCTTAATCTATAGTATTAGATGATCATTTATTTAGTTGATTATATTTTGCATCATTGACCTGGTAATGCGAAGTGAAGTTATCAAGATGAGTATCACATGAGTACAAAATACTTCTCTCTGAAATTTAGTGCAGCAGCAAATGTATAAAGTAGTAGAAAATGAAACAGTACAAGTACCTTAACATTAAGTACAGTTGGTAAATGTACTTTTCAACACTGCATCCAGGTGTTTGTTTACCATGTCTATGTTGTATCTCAGTTTGGCATGGCAGCATCTATTTGCTAATTAGCACTAAACACACATGCTGTGTGTCAATTTAAATACTTCTGTACACTATGTAGTACACTGTGTACACTATGTCCCTCCTGCCATAGTCTGCCAATCTCAGCATGGTAGTGTTGTCTCAATTCGAACACGGCTGTTGTGCACTTACTGCAAATGGCAATTGCAACATTTTACTGCTGCTCTCCTTCTTCTTTGCCAAATTGCAACCTGGTGGAGCATTACGGCCAACATTCGACTGCCAAAATAAAAACCCAAAACACATGTACAATAACGCCTAGTATGTTTGTTTGTATGTTGCAGTGTTCACAGCAAGCATTCGTGCTCCAGCGGCTTCCTCGGCTGCCATTTTCACATCGCTGGTGGCTTCTCCACTTCTGCTACACTAGTTGCCAAAATGGCAACCATCGAGGGCCTTATACAAGAAAACTTACTGAGTGGAATAGCAAATGTAAATATGGATGTTGGCGTAGAGAGA